>JBBMOL010001527.1:0-37132 GCA_037954665.1 Laguncularia racemosa | reverse complement strand
ACTGTTTGAATATACTAAAGATTGCAAGCCCAAAGCTTACATAGCTAAAGATAATGGAATTCACCTCTCATGAGTTTGAAAAATTCATCAAGCATTCATGCATCATCAACTCGTGCTCACTTATACGCCTCCTCAACATGGTGCAAGTAAAAGGAAAAATAGGTCAGTTTGTGAACATATCTAGATGCTTACTGTATGAAAAAGTACTCCCAAAAAACAATTGTGGGCAAAAGCTTTAAACCCTTGATGGAGGTATAAGCGACACGGACACACAAAAGCCTCTACACAACGACCTCTAACGCACGGCCTGAAACAGGGCCGTGTACTCGGACAAGGGCATTTACGTACTGGAACAGAGTAGCTACACACGGCCTGAAGCACGGTCGTGTCCGCGAGCAAGATATCTACAACACGGCCTGAAACAAGGCCATGTACTCGAACGGAACATTCAACATAATCAATACACGGCTTAGAGACACGGCCGTGTATTAGTTCAGGAACACTTATAGAATCACACACGGCATAGAGGCACGGCCTTTCCCTTTACAACCGGCCCCCCTTAAAATTTTTCTTTTTAGATATTTTAAGTAGGAGTATATATACCCTTTTGTCAGACATGTTAGGGTTACGTTTTATTTTATATTTTGAAATACCTTTCGAGAGAAAAATTTTCTCCATTACGGGTTATCACAACCAAGTTTGTAATTGTGTGGTGAGAGAGATTCATTCGTTGAGTGATTCTCTGCTTCTCTACGCTAACTCGCTGTGTCGGTTGGTATCAGAGCAAGGAAAATTTCCTGTGGAGATGCAGGTGACGGAGTTCGGGAGGCGGTCATGTTCCGAACGTTGCTCGGTTTGGGAAACTCTACGAACCAAAGTGCGGGCTCAAAGGGTAGTTTTGGGACACCATGGATCAGAGACTCCGGCATTTCGAACAGCGCTTTGATGATCTAGTTGAGCATTTCGACGCAATGGGAACCAATACGAACAGAGATAGAGACGTTAGAGGAGTACGACCCAGGGCAAATCCTGCTCTTGGCGTCCTATCAACGACCTGTCGCTGCAAATCGAAAAATCCAAGCGTGTAAACGTGGATTCTGATGGGGAAGACGATTGGCTGATCGGGGATCAACAACCATAGCGGAAAGGATATGTGGGTGGATATCGCAGGAATCACCAGGATATGATCAAGGAGACACCAGCGATTTCAAATTAAAGGTAGATATACCCTCTTTTACCGGTAATTTGAATATTAAGGATTTATTAGATTGACTGGCAGAGGTAGACCGTTTCTTTGATTATATGGAAGTGCTGGAGGATCGTAGGGTGAAGTTAGTGGCTTGTAGATTGAAAGGAGGGGTTTTCGGCATGGTGGGAGAGATTGTGAACACGATATAGAGAGGGAAAGCAACCAGTTGCAGACGTGGTATAGGATGAAGCAATTGATTCAAAGGGATTTCCTCCCCTCCTGACTACGAACAAATATTGTTTCAAAACCGTATCAGAAGTGTAGACAGGGTTAGAGGACGGTGTTGAGTATACGGCGAATTCATGAGATTGGCTGAGAGGAATGATCTTAGGGAAGCGAAGGGCAGCAGGTGGCTGATATCTGGAGGGGCTGAGGTTGCAAATTAAGGAGAAGATAGAGTTCATGTTTTACGCAATGTCAATGAGCGAAAAACATGGCCTTCGGGCAGAGATGATGCTGCAAGAGAAGACCAATAGGTTTGATGGGGGTAACAAAAGGGTTTTAAGAATGAGGGATTCAATAAAAAGCCGGTACAGATAAAGGAAGACTGTCCAGAAAGTACTAGGTGGGTTTAATGAGAAGAGAGATGATAGAGTGGTAAGCAGGAGGCCAATGGAGACTGGGGAGGCACCTAAACAGAACAACCCCTATGCTAAACCAGTTATGGGAAAGTGCTATAGGTGAATCCAACCGGCCATCGATCCAATGAGTGCCTCAGTAAGAGACCAGTAAATTTGTTATTGACAGGGGGGAGGATGATGAGGGTGTTGTAAACCCGGGATAGAGGAGAGAGTTTTTGGTGATGAATGGCTATGGGGATGATGAGGAGCATACGTCATCAAAAACGATGTTAGCAACCAAAGTGTGATGAGAAGACCCAGAGACATCAGTTTTTCCCGCACTAGATGTACTATTGATGGTCGAGTGTTTGATTTGATTGTGGACAGGGGGAGTTGCGATAACATCATTGGTAGAGAAACGGTGAGGGTATTGAAACTTGCCGACTGAAAAACATCCGAACCCATACACATTGGATGGATTAAAGCAGCTGAAAAGATAGAAGTCACTGAGCGATGCAAGGTACCTTTCTCTATAGGGAAGTATAAAAAATGTGGTCATTGTGACATCGTGGATATGGATGCATGCCATCTTCTGTTTGGGAGGCCTGCAGTTTGATGTTGATGCCAAGCATGAAGGAAGGGAGAATGTTACCGGTTTTAGAGAAGGATGGGGTAAAGTTCACTCTTCTACCTCTAAAAAGTGACACACTGCCCAAAAGCTTCTAAAGTGGAAGGGCATTCCTTCCTCACTATCACCCAATCTAGGGGGAGATGGAGGAAGCAATTAAGGAGGCGCGACAGCCCATGCACTAATTGTTCGCCAGGTGATGACAGTGGGGGAAGGCCAGAGTATGCTCAAGAGTTGCCTGACAGAGTGAAGGAGCTATTGGAAAGTTTAAGGAGATAACATCCGAGAGCTACCTGAGGATTACCTCCATGAGGGATACCCCAGCATCACATTGATCTAAATTCCAAGAGCTAGTCTACCTAAACCTTTCACATTATAGAATGAGTCCAAAAGAAACAAAAAAAATTGCAGGGGAAGGGGGCAGGAACTACTCCAGAAGGGATTCATCAAGGAGAGCATGAGTCCTTGCGCAGTGCCCGCCCTTGTTAACCCCAAAGAAAGATGGGAGTTGGCGTATGTGTGTTGACAGCAAGGCAATCAAAAAAAATCACCATTGGTTACAAATTCCCAATACCAAGGTTGGAGGACAGGTTAGTTTGTTTGAGTGGGGCTAAGCTCTTCTCCAAGATCAATCTGAGAAGTGGCTACCATCAGATTCGGATTCGACCAGGGGATGAGTGGAAGACGGCCTTTAAACCAAAGAGGGCCTGTATGAATGGATGGTCATCCCTTTTTGGGCCCTTTAGCAACCCCCCAAGTACTTTCATTGCTATAATGAATCAGGTACTTAAACCCTTTTCTGATCAGTTTGTAGTAGTTTACCTTCAACGATATCTTGATTTATAGCAAAACTGAGGGGGAAAACACATTAATCATGTGAGGGAAGTGCTGAAGGTTCTGAGGGAGAAAAAGCTATTTGTGAATTTGAAAAAGTGTGTATTCCTCTCTATGAGGTTGCTGTTTTTGGGTTTTGTTGTTAGTGGTGATGGGATTAACTGTGGATGATGAAAAGGTAAGAGCTATTAGGAAATGGCCCATTCCTAAAACAGTAAGTGAGTTGAGGAGTTTCCTAGGGTTGCAAGTTTCAAATAACGGTTTATTCGGCATTTCATCCCATTGCTGCACCTATGACTAGTGCCTGAAGAAAGGGAAATTCCAGTAAATGATGAAGCTGAAGGTAGTTTTGGCTTATTGAAAGAAAAGTTGTGTAATCCCACCATTTTCCTTGCATTACCTGACTTCGATAAGTTGTTTGAAGTCGATTGTGATGCAAGTGGGGTTGGAATAGGGGCGGTACTATCTCAGAAAGGAGACCCATTGCCTTCTTTAGTGAGAAGTTATGCGAGTCTAGGCGCAATTGGTCAACATATGATAAAGAATTCTACTCAGTTATGCGGGCTTTGAGGACCTGGGAACATTACCTAGTGAGCAAAGAATTCGTGCTATATTCTTATTGTGATGCCCTTAAACACTTGAGTAATCAGACTAGGATTAGCAAAGATATGCATGCAAGATGGATACAATTTTTGCAGAATTTCCCCGTTTAAGCTGAAACATAAATCGGGAGTATCCAATAAAGTTGCAGATGCTTTGGGGTAGGCGAGCCAGTTTTTTGGTGACACTTCATACTGAAGTGGTGGGTATGAAAGACCTGAAATGGGACTGACAATGATTTTAAGGATACTTGGGAGATTTTCCCGAACTAAACAGCCTAGCGGTGACTCCATATTTGATGGGTATTTAATGAGGGGAAATCAACTGTGTATTCCAGAGTCTTCTTTGAGGGAGAAGTTGATCCGTGACTTGCGTGGAGGTGGATTAGCAGGTCATCTGGGAAGGGATAAGACTATTGCTGCAGTTAGTGATAGATACTACTGGCCACACTTGAGGCGTGATGTTGGGAGGATTGTGCAATGGTGTTATACATGCCAAACGCCCAAAAGGGCCAGGCCCAAAACATTGGCCTCTAAAACCTCCGCTCCCGTTCCTGATAACATATGGGAGGATTTGCCCATGGACTTTGCCCCTTGGATTGCCCCGTATCCAACGGGGCGTTGACTCTATTTTTATTGGGTTGACAGGTTTTCCAGATGGCCCATTTTATCCCGTGTCGGAAGGTTGCTGATGCTCAGGTCATTCCCAAGCTGTTCTTCAAAGAAGTGGTACGCCTCCAGGGGGTGCCTAAGTCCTTACTTCAGACAGAAACAGCAAATTCCTGAGTCATTTTTTAAAGGGCCCCCTTTAAATGGCAGCTGTTTGTTTCCCTCACTGAACATAGAAAGCACGGCTCACCCACAAACGAATGGTCAGACAGAACTACAAATCGAACTTTGAGCAATCTAATTAGAAGTTTTTGGGTGGTGAGAAGCCCAAGAAATGGGATGTGGCATTGCTTAGGCGGATTTTTTGCTTATAACATGTCGTTCACGGACAACAGGCAAGTCTCCATTCTCTATTGTCATACCAATACTCCAAACCCATGCTGTAGATTTGATCAAGCTTCCAAGGGGTACTGAGTTTCACACAACAGCCAAAAACCTAGGGGATAGTGGCAGAATTTCAAGAGAGAAATTTTCCCCCCATTTTGGGGGGTTTGGGGGGCGAAACCCAAATTTTTGTAATTGTGTTTTGGTGTGTGTGATTCATTTCGTTAGTGATTCCCCTTGCTTTTTCTATGCTAACTTCCTTTAAAAACCCAACCCTATATTTTTATTTGCAAAATAGTTTTAAATTCAACCAAAAGTTTTGTCACAACTCCCCTTGTTTTCTTTTTTTAAGAAAAAACAAATTTAAGCCCTTTTATAGTTAGTGTGAGTTTCAAAGCCTGTTTTAAATTTTAAAAATTTCCCCTTTTTTTAATTTTTGAAAAAATTTGGGGTTTTGGGGTTTTTCAAATGAAATACTTGGATACAATTTAAAAAAAAAACTGAAAAATTTTTTCGGGAACCCAAGGGTATATGTCTGCCCAAAAACCCAAGGCTAAATTTTCCCCAAATAAAATTTTCAAAACCCCCCATAAAAAGCCCCTTTTTAAACCCAGGAAATACTAAAATTTAAAATTTCAGTCCAGTAAATTAAAAGAAAAAAATAGGTTTGGGTTAATAATCCATCGTGAAAAAGCAAAATACGGAAAAATAAGGGATAAACGCATCTAAAGGTCGTCGGCAATTAAATTTCCCCCTCTAAAACCCCAAAACCCAAAAAACCATAATCAAATTTTCCCGTAACCAAGCGAATCATATGAGAAAATCGATGTTTCCCCCGGGGGGCTCACATGAGTTTATGGGTCCAAAGTAACCCATGAAAAGAGAGGGTTGCAAAACCGCCTGAGGTGGGGGTTGCCGGCGGAAGATTGCCCTTTCCCGGCCCCCCAATTTGATGTCATTTAAACCCCAAAGGGCCACAAAAATTAATTCATAAACCACTTTAAGGAAGGAGGAAATATCACATGAGGTTTAAAGGGTTAATGGAGAAGTCGAGGGGGGAAAATTATCACATGTTATAAAGTTGGGTTTGGGGTTTTAAAGGCCCAAATATACCTAAACCACATGAGCCCCTTGAGGAAATGATCTCCACCTACAAAGATGGTTGAATCCCCAAAAAAAAATTACCCTTGCATTTTTATGCCCGCATAAAACATATTTAATTTTAAATACCCAATTTAGCAAGTGAAATTATCAATTAAAAAATTAAACTTTAAAAAAAAGATCTTACACTTTTGGCTTCCCCATTATGAGGTGTTGATTTTCCCCCTTTTGTCTCCTCTCGGGGGCTTTATACTAAAATGTTTCCATTTCCCAATAATCTTCTAAAATGTTGTTTGGTCATATCGAAAATATTTAAAAGATTGCATATAAAAACAGTATGGAAAAAGATTCTTACCATTTTGTTTATTTTTTAAAAAAACCCATTTAAAATCTAAAAATTTTGTTTACTCGTCCTATCCTTTTTAAAAATTTGGGTTATTCTTTTTTAAGGATTGGGTTTTCGTTCTAGGACCTTTTTAAATTTTTCTAGTTATTGGGGGCCCTAATACATTTTTCTTAAAAAACCAAACCGTTAATTTTCTACCGATTTTCTAGTCGTAATAATTTTCCCAAACTTTTGGGTTTTTAATCAAAGAAAATTAAGTATTAGAAAAAAAACATTAAGGGGGAAAAGGAGAGAGAGAGAGAATGTTTTTATTTTTTCGAAAGGTTTTTCCATTTTGGGGTTTTTTCCATTGGGGTTTGGGGGGCGACATTTGAAATAACTTACAAAATGATATTTTTGCTCCTTAATTTTTAGGGGGCTTTTCAAGTTAGATTTAAAACAGTATTTAAATTTTTCTTTTCGGGTTTATTGAGGGGGGTCAAAAGACCATTAACTCAGGGTTTAAAACCCGAATGGGGAATTTAAAGTTTTTAAACCCTTTGGGTTTTAATTTTAATTTTTTGGGGGAAAAATTTAGGATAATACCCCTTTTGTATTGTTTAACTTTTTTCCCCAACTAAAATTCAATAAATTTTCAAAGGTCTAGAAGGGTTTTATTAAATTTTTCCTAAAACCCAAAAATTCATGGCGAAACTGAAATTTTTCCATGAGATGGTACTAAAATTTTTAAATTACGTCCCTACTTTGAGAAAAAAAAGTAAATATTTTGGCATAAACTTTGGGATATTTAGTGTGATAGAGGAAACCCTAAGTACTTTTTTTAAAATAAAAACATTTTATTGCTAGAAAAACCAAAAAACAATGGGGGGGCTCGGGGAAATTTAAAGATTAAAAAACCTCTTTGGGGGGTCCCTTAAGAATCCTTTATTTCTTCTTTTGGGGGCTACTTTTTTAAATTGCCATTTTACAAACATTTTGTAAAACAACATAAAAACCGAGATAACTGTTGGGTGGCAAAGTCATATTAAAAAAAAAAGAAAGCATTCGGGGAGATTTCGTCTTTCGTTGATATTTTTTATATTTTCCTCAATATTAGTCGTTAAAAAACCCCGGGCATTTGATGAAGTGGGCATAATGATTTTAAAAAATTTTGTATAGGTTTGGCAACGGGGACTACCAAAAAACCCTTTATATACTGGGGGGTTTTTAAACAAATTTCCCAATAGCCAGTTTTTCATAGTCCATTTAAAAGCCTAAACTTGAAATCTTGAAAGGGGAATGGCCCACTAGGATTCGCCAGTAAAGGGTAAAAATTAAACTGTTTTGAATTGAAGAAAAATTTTTTTATTTTAATTTTCAAACCAAAAAACCTTAAAAAAACCGGGGAAAAAATTACTAGGGGTTCTCTTTTTCAAGGGGAAAAAAAAAATTTCATACCCCAATTTAAAATTTATTTTTTTTTTGGGCCGGGGGCAGTTTGAAATGGTTTTGAACTTAAAATCCAGCAAAAACCCTAGAGGGGGATTCATTGGACTAGTAAAAAAGGGCTTAGGATGTAAGGTTTTTGACCTTGGTTTATTATGGAGGGGAATTAGGGTTTAGAATAGGAAAGGGCTCATTCGCTTGGGGGAAAAAAGGGCTCAAATTTTGGGTTAAAATTTCAAGAAAATGAAAAATTTTTTTTAAAAAAATTTTAAAAATACGTCTAAAAATTTTGGGGAATTTAAATAAAAATTGTACTAAAAATCTTAATTATAGTAAGCATAAAATTTTTAAAAAAATTTAAAAAAAAACACACAAAAAAAATGAATCATAGAAAATTTTAGAATAAGCGATAAAAAAAAATTTAAAAATTTTCATAAGGTTTGGGGATTGTAAAATTTAAAAATTCTGAGTAAATATTCAAGTTTAAAAATAATTTAATTAGTTTTAATCATAAAATTTTATAATAAAAAATTAAAATTATTAAAAATTAACGTAAATTAACTGCATAAGATAAACATATCTAAAAATTTAAAAAAAAATAATAAAAAATAAAATCCAATAAAATAGGAACTCTATGATTTTTATTTAAATTTATATAAAAGACCCTTTTAATTTTTTTGATAGTTATGTGATGGGTTTAAAAACATGTCGTTTATGGATTTCCCTTGCCCTTTTTTATATAACCCTACATACCCTATATATAATTTATAATTGTTAAGGGGGAATTTTTTGGGTTTTGCAGGTCGAAGGGGTACCTTTCTAATATAGGGGTATATATTTTAATCATGTGGGGTTAAAGTGTATTTAAGACAAAGTGGGTTAACCCGTGATCAGTTTAGTGTTGCTGGCCAAACATAGTTTGAAATTTTGGGAAAAAGTGTGTGCTTTTTGCGTGAAATGGGGATGTGCGCTTGTGTGAAATTTTTCCTTTTACTTGAGGGTTTTTGGGGTCCTAGGGTTTTGGGGGTATTGTAAAAATTTGGGGGGGGAGGGGGGTGGGGGGGGAAAACTTGTTTTCCAAGTGTTTTGGGGGTGAAATTTTGGGCCGTGAACCCTTGGATCCGTGTACATGAAAAGGGGATTGGAGAGAATGGCTGGTTTGGGAGGGGAGGGAAAGGGAACCCGGGGCATGTGGAAGGAAGAAAAAAAAAAGAAGGGGAAACTTTCTGCCATCGTAGGTTTTAGATCTGGGGAGAGTGGCCGGGCTAACCCCCAAACCCTTTAACTCAGACAAAATAGAAAGTTTATTGGGGAAAAGCTCTCCTCAGGCGGGGTCAGGGCAGTTGGCCCCCCTTTTGGGAAATTGCAGTCACAGATTTCTCATCCCTTCGTTCGTTTCCCGGGTTTTTGGGCTTTCCCAGGCTCTTTGTTTGTCCGCTTCCCTTGGTTCCTCCCTTTTTGTTATCCGGGTCGCCCTTTTTTCTCGCCACAAAGGGTTTCAAACGGGGCTGGTCGTTCCCCCTCCCCGCTCTCGGGCGGGTTTGATCGTCCCTTATTCGTCTCCCCCCACCGTCGTCCGATCCATTCGTCGCCTCTTTTAACAGTCTTGCAAAAAACCCCAAAAAAAAACATGACAGTCCCATTTTTTCTTTTTTCCACTTTCCCTAAGGTTACATGCCCTATTTTCTTTTTATTTTCTCTTTCTCTTCTACTTAGTTTTTTGTATTTTCCATTAATCAATCGTGTGTATATGGACAACATTTGAGCACTTTTTTTTTTTCCCAAAATGCGAATGTACTATATAATCTACTGCTATAGTTTTCCTCCAAATTGTGTGCCGTGATATGAGGCTTAGTGAATGCTTCTCTGCATATTATGATAAGCCCTGTAATTGGTTTTTTAAGCTCCAAGCGAATGGAATGGAATTGTTTAATAGTCTCTTTTCATCATTTCTATGGTGCATTACAACCTGTCCCAAAAGAATGCATTCCATGGTGGCCTGTAATTAAGAATGGTAAAAAATTGTTTGGTTTTGACCGTACAAAAGAGTCGTCAGGTAGCACTTTTCAGCCCTTATGATGTTTAAAAGCTGTTGCCAGACGAACTTTCGTGAACTATACTAAATTGGTACATTGATTTAATTTAGCTTCCATTATAATTTCATATAATTTGTTTAACCTAACAATTTGAGCATGGAATATACTCTAGGGCAACTATTTCATGTTAATGAGAACCAATTTAATAACGCTAATAAATTAACGGATGTATTCTTTTTTCTTCTTTTATTTCTGGGGAATTAAGCCATGTATGCTCAAATTATGGTTATGGCATTAATTTGAGTTTCTTCATGGATATGCAAACAACAAATTAAAAATTGTATACTCATACAGTCAATACAAATGTACTATCTTTAGAAGCTTGTGATAGATTGATGCTAATTATCAAGCTTCTATGAAGTGTATTTCATGTGATAACTAAGCAAATTGTTTTGTACCTGATGTTACTACTTACTAGCCTGTTTTTTTTTCCCTCTACTTACTTACATCTTTCCCTTTTTATATTTTAGAATAGATCATACTATTTGTATTAGTGAGGACAATACCAATCAGCGAATTAAAGTAACAATGAGTCAAACCTCATGGGGTGATTTCCCTTATGCCATCCAATATTACTACGGGAACATCTCTCAACTCCTAAGAACCTAAAGGTAAGAGACTTAAAAAAAAAACACTCCTACAGTTTGGGATGTTTTTACAAAAAAAGAATAGGAAAGGATGGTAAAGAAAGAGCAAAATGTAAAGGACATAGGAAAGAGTATGTGATTGGTAGTTCTAAATATGGGACATCTTTTAAATTTAACATATTAATAAGTATTGTTTGCTTCCCAAAAATTTCCCAAAAATGGAGTCAAGAAAAGTATATTACAAAGTTGCTCGTAAAATCTTGGGCAATGCGATAATTGGCACAATCTTCCTTTCTCATTCATTGAATACAATTGGATTTTACAATTGATAAAGCATTTATGTCTTGATTATATTCTCATCTCTAGGAAAACAGTTGCATTTGATGTTTGGAAATTAATTTAGCTAAAAAAGATAATTTGAAAAAAGTTTTAGGAAATATTCATGGTAAAGTTTATTTGACACCTGACTTATAGATAGCTTTCCCCAAGTGAGAGTTATAATGTTTAACTACACATTTGTGGATGATAATTTGGGAAAATTCAAAAAAAAAACTCTTTCTTTTTGTCATGTCCCCCTCCTCACTCAAGAGTTAAATTATCAAGGGGGATTTTGATTTTCTGAAAAATTGGGGTATTGATAAGAAAGTTTTTAGTCTTACCTTGGACAATGCGTCTGCAAATGATTGCATGAAAAATCTCTTGAAAGATCACTTATGTTACAGTGTAGTTTGTTGTGTGATGGTGAAATTTTTTTCATGTTATATGTTGTGTTCATAATCTTCCACTTGATTTAAAAGAGGGCTTAACAATAGCCAGTGAGGCTTAAAATAAAAAAAGAGAAAGTGGTAAAGTATATAAAGGGTCAGAGAGTATAAAAGAAACATTTATGAGAATGTGTTGAACAAGTTGCTAAAACTTGACAACAGTGTTGGTTTGCGTTTGGATGTGGACACCAAATGGATTCTACTTATCTAATGCTTGAATAGTCTCTCAAGTATCAACGTGCTTTTTCTTCTTTCAATTAAATGACTCGAATTTCAAATATTATCTATTAGTGGAGTAGTAGGAAAGAGCACAAAAATTATGCTTGTTCTTGAGTCCTTTTTTTAAAAACCATCACAAATTTGATGTTTAGTTTCTTCATATCCAAACTTCAAAGTCATATATTTTTACAATGTAAAAGGATAGAATGTTTATTGAAAGAGAATTTAGCAAGTGAAGATTTTGTCATAAAAAGATATGTGTATTAAGACGAAAGAAAAAATTCACAAATAGCATTATCCTTGCACCCGAAGCTATACTAGACCCAAATGAATTTCAACTTTTTAAGGTTTTGCTTTATAAGATTGACCCACTTACATGTGAAGAGAAATTGGTTAAAATAAAGAGCAAGTTTTTATAAACTTTTTGAAGAATATGATAAGAATGAGGCAAAGAAAGTACATTCTTAGTAGCTCTCAAGTTAATTCTTTTCGAGCTCAACAAACATTTGGAAGTGAGGGTTTAGGAAAATGACTTAGAGGAAGCATGGGATTTGGAAAAAAGTCTAGATATCAATTTTGCTACTCTTGATGTAACTTAAACAATCACTTCAATTATTTATTCATTTATAAATATTCCACTTTAATAATTAATTATCATCACTATTTTTCCTTAATGATGTAGGAGTACTGTCAAGTTGAGATAGAGGGCAACCGTTAAGTCATCCTTAACCTAAATCTAGATGAACCGATATTGGATATGAACTTTTATTCAAAGTTAGATGTGTTGGATTATTGGAAGACTCAACATCAAAGGGATCTAATTTGTGTACAATGGCTTTTGATGTGCTTAATATTTTAATTACTATAGTAGCATCTGAGTCTAAAATTTAGTATTTGCCTTGTGTCCTTACTAAATACTGCAGTTCCATGCTTCTTGAAAATGTGAAAGCTTTAGTTTGTACTCGCAATTGGGTTTCAAGGGTTGATTGAGAAGGTAACTATTTCATTTTTATAAAAAAATTTCATAATTTATTATGTTAACCTTTTTAATAGTTCCATCTATTATGTGTGTTATTTGATGAATGTAGATGAAGGTGAAAAAAATCTTCAAACAACATTATCAAAGGAAGATTCAAATGTGATTGTTGATTTAAAAATGATTACTAAATTTATTTAAATAGTTTATGGCCATTTGTATTCCTATTTGATATGAAATTTGTGTAATGGTTGTCTTTGTTATCTTAACTTGACTAATTTTTTTGTTTGATGTTTGAAAGTTGTGATTCAATTTCCACATTTAGTGTATGAACTTTCATATTACTTAGCATTTCAACAAGACTTGTGGTTCTTTACAAATGGAAACATGTTAATATAAATTTTTCTTCTTTTTCTTTCTTTTTTTTTTTTTCTTATGAGAGATAGTACATAAATAATAGAATAGAAGGCGATGGAGGAAATTTTTTCAAAGTTTTTCTTTTGCCATTAATTAAGTTTATTTTCTCTTAATATAAACTCGTTTTATATTTTAACCATCAATTAGAAAAATGGGTTAAAAAATGTTGGGTTAGTGGATTAGCCTGTTTTAACCCATGAAATGGGCTAGAAAAGTAGTTTAAATGGGTTATAAAAGTGGGATAAATGGGTTTGAAAAGTGGATTGGCCCATTTAAACGCATCAAACGGTAAAAGTAAGTTAAACGAGTAGGTTAGTAGTTGCCCATTTAACCTACTAATTGTCAAGGGTTAGTTTAGGCCAATAAATTTGACTTATTTAACCCATGGGCCAAAGTGGGTCAGACCGGGTTAGCCCATTTAACCCACTTACACACCTCTAATTGTGATTTAATGATATTGAACAAAAATTTCGATGTATGGTAACCTATCTTTTTGATATTGTGGGTATCATTTTGTGATCATAATCAAATGATTGTTTTTTTGTATCTATCTTCAATATGACTGAAACTTGTGTGTGTTTGATCTTGCATGATCACCCTAAAATATTAAATTAATTATTCGACTTAAAATAAAAAAAATTGACTTGCATTGCATGATTGAAGGCCATCACTACTATAAAGCACATCAAAAGTAATCGGAGGATTACTATTCTGCCAAGTGCGAACTAAGTGATTAGGAGATTATCACGTCTTAATGGTTCCAAGTCCAATTTATCCTTAAAGGTGTTTATTGCTCAGTGTGTGAGTAACACTTGAGCTTATAACATTAACATTAAGGGAACTCTAATAAAGAGATAAGAGTAATTAACTGAGTTGAGACTTGGGAACTAATGGTATGATCTGAATCCTAACCTAAGGTCAAGGGGGGTATAAACCCTAGACTTCACATAGGTTGACAAAAGACCACATGTGATGTTGCATTCATATGGTTGCTTATGCATAGCATATGATTTGAAAACTTGTTTGAAATTGTTTGTGCATGTAAATAGTATTGAGAGATTGCATTCTTATCTCACTAGGCTATTAGCTCACCTACCTACAGATTTTGCCTTGCAAGACACGACTGTCTAAACTTCCTTGGGGGGCATTGTAACAAGGTATGTACAATTGTCACAAACTCTAGAAAAAGGGTAAGATGGAGAGATAGCAAGAATATCTTATACAACTTGATAGATTCAGAAACTTGAATATTTGTAAATATTTAATCTGATCTAGAAGGATCTCAGTTGTATTTGTTTTGTTATGGGACCCAATTGAGGCCCTCTTATGAGACTATTGTGTAATGTTTCCATGAATACGAATTGAGTTTACTTATGATGAAAGAATTGTCGAGGCATTTTGATTAGTTTTTTGTTGTGATAAAACGGGTTGATCTATTCTGATTTGAGATGCTTCATGATTGCTTAATAGAGGTTAAGCAATCGTGGTGAGTTATCATGGATTGGGTATCCCGTAGGGCGTGACAACTTTTAGTGGTATCAGAACTAATGATTCAAGATGAAGGAGGATGTAAATTAGAGATAAGTTAGGCTAAGAGTCAATGACTCAAGAGATTGACTTGGTAACACTATACATACGAAAAACCTACCTTATTATGAGAGAATAGGTAGAACTTGGGAACGAAATAAATAATTTAAAACATATAAAAATTTACATAATCGATGAAATGTAAGGATTGCTCGAATTTTGGATTGGAGATGGAATACAAGTTACATGAGACATGAGGATGATCTGGTAGGATATAGATTATCGATGCAAATGTTGCAAAACCAATATGAACAATTCTCACTTTACAAGACAGTGGATGAAATAATAGAAGATTGGAGAATCAAATTGACCGAGCAGTGGCAAATTTAGCTGGATAAGCTAAGTAAGGATCTTGGAGGTAGATATAGTAGGTATATTGCCATACTTGCTCTAGAAGCTCGGTTTGCAACAATGACAGGGATGAAGGAGAGGCTACCCAAAATACTACTTGTAGCTCGACTCAATCTAGGAATGGGGTATCCCCGAGAAGTCTTAACCCCTCCGATCAAGTTTAGAAGAAACTTACAGACGTATAAGAGAGGGATTTATGACTAGAAGTCGAGAGTTAACCAAGGGTTGTTATACTTAAATGACTCTTAGGATACTATGGACTACATCAAGCACTAAGAGTTTGAGATCGTAGACCAAGGAGACATGTTTGTGGTAGAACTAGAACTATGGGAAGATGAGGAGGAGGAAGATCTGAAAGAGGATCCACCTCCTAAAGAAAATTTTGATTTAGAGGGTGCTTTAGAGAACCAAAGCATAGCCTTAGATTCCCTAGAAAAAGAAGAAAAAGAGAAGGGAGAAGAAGAAGAGGAAGAAGAAATAGGAGAAAGTCATGAGGACACAAGTGAAGGATCAAGAGACATCGCCTAAGAGTCTAAGGATGGAGTTAGAATAGTTTTAGAAAAGCAATGTATATAAGGAATAGCAATGCTTGTATGTTAAGAAGGCTAAAGAGGGAAAATTTTGTAATTGTAATACATATATATCTAAATTAATGTATGTATGAATTAGAACTATGAGAAATGTAAATTTTAAAAGTGTATATAAAATATCGTGATTTTCATGTATTTTTTACTTTTGATACAATTAGACAAATATGTTATACGACTTTTATTAATATCGGTATCATAATTGATATATATATCATTGGAAATGTTTTGACATATTTTGTATGTTGCGTTAATAAATTATCGTGGAAATACTAGTAGAGGACAATAAATGACAACACCCGCTAGGTATTGAAATGCAGACGAAACTTCACAAGCAGAAACTCCACCCCCAATGCCACAAGAGAATCTAGAGATCCAACCTAAGATGCTAGGTAGGGTAACTAGGTTAAGACGAAGAAGTGCAACTCAAGTCCCTTCTAGTGGGGAAGAAAGTGGGGAGGAATGTATGTCGAGTATTTTCCCTAGTTTTTTATCTGATTAAATAATTTTTTTTCAAAGGGGGGGGTGAAAGGGGGAAAACTTAAGGAACCCGAAAAAAGGGGATGGCCCCCAATTTTTGAAAAGGTCATTTCCCCAGCTTATAAAGGGGGAAAGACCCCCCAAAAAAAAAAAGTGGCTTTATGCATCATACTTTTTAAAAAAATGAGAGTTGGTTTTGTAGTGGGATGCTAAACAAAGAGCTTTCCCTTAGCCAATCCCGGGGGGAAAGCTTTCACAGGGAATTTTTCCCCAAAGAATATTTCCCAAAAAGAGTGTAAAAGCTTGGCTAAGTAAACAACTATTCCAACTAAAAAAAAGGTAAAAAAACGATTGTTTTTAAATTTTCCGAGAATAAATTTTTTAATGATTGTTATAGTTTTGCTCCAAAAAATTTCCCAAGGATTTAGATGCTTAAAGCGAAAAATATTCATGAATGGTTTTGACATAGAGACTCAAGAAAAAATTTTATGGAGTTTGAATTTTTAGACATATTCGAAGTGGTAAACCCAAGGGCCCCCAAGCTTTAGAGTAGATAAAGCTAAGGGTGGAAGAAATGAGAGCTCAAGCTCGATTTAAATGGGGAAAAGTTTTGACCAAGAAACCACTATTTCACCCAAAAACTCCAACTGATAGGGGAAAGGGGGGTCCATGTTGAATATGAGGTCACCAAGTAATAAAACATTTATAAATCTTTCCCTAAGCAAAACCTTTTAACCCCTGAGATTTTGCCAATACTTAAAGGGGGAAAAGGTGCTTCCATTTGGGTTTAAAATGATAAAAAGGCCCCAAAATGCCCGGTAGAGGAAAATTTTGCAATATGTTTAATGTGCAAACAATAAGGGCATATGGCAAATTGTCTCCCCCTAAGAGAAACCGGGGGGGACTTAGAGAAAAAATTTTAAAACCCACCTAGAACTACTGTTGGAAGCCCAAAAAAATTTAAAACTAGTCGGGAAAAAAGAAGCGCAAAGGAAACCCAAACCCACCAGGGAACAAATGCTCAAGTTTTTTCACTATAGAGGGCATGGATGAAAGAGAAGGGGTTTTTTGCAAAAAAACCCCTAAAAAAATTTATAGGATATTGCCCCTGGCAGCTTTTAGAATATACAGAGGGGGGGGAGATGTCGCAATAAGTAGTTAAGTTTTTGAACTTGCCTATATTAAAATTTTTTATATATAAAACCCTTAATTTTAAAAGTTTAAAATTGGAAAAAAGGTTTTAAAAATTGTAAAAGTTTATCATTAAAAGATCTAAGTGGGTTTAAAAAATTAAAAGTTAATAATTTCTACTTTTAATTTTAATTTGGGGATCTATTTTAATTGCTGCTCAACCGACTTGTTCTCTTCGACACAAGGGGCTTTCACATTCTTTAAAAAGTTGGTTTTAGCTCAAAATTTGGGAAATTAGAAGTTCAACCTTCTCCCAAAAATCTTAAGGATTAGCATTGCCAAAAGAGGGGAAAAAAAACCATTTACCAAAAAAAAATCGTAAAAGAATGCCCCAAATTTAAATACAAGGGGAAAAAACATGCTTGCGAAAAATTTTATTCATTTTACCTTTAGAGGGCTACGAAGTGATTTTGGGAAAAGATTGGTTATCGAAAACACTTTGCCAACGTAGAATTTCAAGAATAAGGGGAAATGCCCAAATTTAGCAAGCCAAAAGGGAGGGACTATAAATATTCCGAGGCCCGCCCCAAAGGGAAAAAACCAAAAAGTTCCATTAACGTATTGCAAGGGAAAAGGAGAATACCTTCAAAACTGGGGAGCATTTTGTTTAGTAAACAAGTAGAGGCAAAAAAAGAATACCCAAATTTGGGGGCAAATTTCCGATTTCAAACCCAATTTCCTGAAGTTTTTTCTCAAAGAACTTTAAAATTTAAGGGCTACCACCCTCGAGAGAAATGGATTTTTCCAGCGGGCATAAAGGAAAGGGTATGGCACTAATCTCAAAAGGGACCTTATCAAAAGGCTTGATCGAGTTGAAAAAATTGGAAAAAAGCCGGGGTTGCAAGAATTGATCGAGAAGGGAAATCATTCATCAAGTGTATCGCCTTGGGGGGAGCTCTAGTGCCCATTCTTCAAAAAAAAAAGGGAAAGGGTGGATCTATGCGGGCTATGCATCGATTATGAGAATTTTAAAAACAAGGGGAACCCTCAAGAACAAATATCCATTGCCAAAAAAATTGATGTTTTTTTTCGAAACAGTTGTAAGGGGGGAACCCGTGTTTCTCTTAAATAAATTTGCGATCTAGAAAACCATCAATTGAGGATCAAGTCAAAAGATATATCTAAGACTCCCTTCCAAATGCGATATGGTCATTATGAATTTCTAGTAATACCATTTGGGTTAACGAATGCCCTAACTGTGTTCAGGGACCTCATGAACAGGATCTTCAAGCCATTCTTGGATAAATTCATAGTGGTTTTCATTGATGACATCTTGATTTATTCTAGACCCCATTAGAGCACAAAGGACATTTGAGAATTACCTTAAGACTATTGAAGGAACATCGATTATATGCGAAATTATCCAAGTACGAGTTTTGGATGAGTCAAGTGGCATTCTTAGGGCATATTATATTTGGTGAAGGTGTGATGGTAGATCTAGCCAAGATAGAAGCCATAGTTGATTGGAAACAACCCACTATGGTTACAAAAGTAAGAAGTTTTCTTAGGTTAATCAGATACTATAGAAGATTTGTGAGGAACTTTTCATAGATATCAAAGTCGTTGACCAGACTAACCCAAAAAGATGTAAGTTTGAGTGGGATGATAATTGCTAAAGAAGCTTTCAAGAGTTAAAGCAACGGTTGATCTCAACTCCTATCTTAACGCTACCCAACTCAGAAGAATCCTTTTACGTATACAGTAATGCCTTGCAAAATGGATCGGGATGCATTATAATGCAAAACAAGAAAGCCATAGCTTACACCTTAAGAAAATTGAAACCGTATGAAAGAATTACTTTACTCATGATTTAGAACTAGCCATGATCGTATTTGTCTTAAAGATATGGAGACATTATATATATGGGTAGAAATGTGAAATATACACGGGTCACAAGAGCTTGAAGTATTTATTTAATCAAAAGGAGCTCAACATGCAACAGAGAAGATGCCTCGAGCTTGTCAAAGACTACGATCTTAGTATCAATTATCATATAAGGAAAGCCAATGTTGTAGCTGACACTTTAAGTCAAAAGAATCACAACCAAGTGGCAGCATTATTAACTGAACAACAACAGTTGATACAAGAATTTAAATGTTTAAGGATTGAATTCCTATGGCTCGAAGAGGAAGCCCAGATATCAACTATGGAAATACAGCTTACTCTCTTGGACAAAATGAGGGAGATGCAACTCAATGATCCGAAGATAACTGACCTTTGAAACAAAGTACAGCAAGGCGCTAGTATTGACTTTGAAGTGGATCAAGATGGAGTCTTAAAATTACAAGGTAGATAGTGCATAACTAAAGATACAAAATTGAGAAACGATATTTTGGATGAAGCCCACAATTTTGGATACATGATACACCCCGGGGAACAAAGATGTATCAAGAACTTAAGAAGGCCTATTGGTGGGAAGGCATGAAGAGAGGTGTAGCATAATTTGTCTCTTAATGTTCTATCTACTAACAAGTTAAAGCTGAACATCAGAAACCTGGGGGATTACTGTAACCATTGCCAATTCTAGAATGGAAGTGGGAATGGATTAGCATGGACTTTGTTATAGCTTTACCAAGGATAAGAGCCCGATACAAAGCCATATGGGTAATTGTGGATTGTCTGACTAAATTCACTCATTTCTTACCCGTTAATATGACCTACCCCTTAGATAAATTGGTCGAGATCTATCTTAGAGAAATTTTAAGATTCCAAGGAGTGTCGCACAGCATAGTATCTAATCTAGATCCACAATTTGTATCGAAATTCTAGAGAATTCTACAACAAGCTCTAGAACAAAGCTGCAATTCAGCACAGCATATCATCCCCAAATAGATGGGTAATCCGATCAAACTACCCAGACAATGGAAGATATGCTAAGGGCTTACGCATTAGATTTCAAATATAGATGGGATCAACACTTGCCATTGGTTGAATTCGTTTACAACAATAGCTATCACTCATCAATGAAGATGGCCCCTTATGAAGCCCTATATAGAAGGAAGTGTAAATCTCTATTATATTGGGACGGAATCAAACGAAGTACAATTAGGCCAGACTTGCTACAAGAAACAATAGATAAGGTTCCCACCATCGGACAAAGAATGAAGAAAACTCAAAGTCACTAGAAGAGTTAGGTAGATTTGAATAGAAGAAAGATTGAGTTTCTACCAGGGGAACAAGTCTATCTAAAGGTCACGCCAATCAAAGAGACAAGAAGATTTAGAACGAAAGAAAATTGAGTCCTAAATATGTAGGGCCATACAAAATTCTAGAAAGGGTTAGAGAAGTAGGCTATCAACTAGCTTTACCTCCTCAATTATCGAGAATTTACAGCGTGTTCCACATGTCATTGCTTCAAAAGTACATCCTAAATCCCAACAAAGCGATCGAGATGGATATCTTGACAATTCAGCCAAATTTGACGTGTCAAAAACATCCTATCTAAGTTCTCAATACTTAAGCCCGAGAATTGCACAACAAGACTATTAGATACGTCAAGGTATTATGGAGCCAACACTCTAAACAAGAAGCTATCTAGGAAAGGAAAGACGAGATAAAGGAGAAATACCCCTAACTATTTAGATATCTAAATACGTTCTAAAGTTTTGACGACAAAACTTTTAAAGAAGAGGAGAATGTAAAATCCACGAAATTCAAATACATTTAATATCGGAATAGATAAAAGATTGTACTAAAAATCTTAATTATAACCCATGTAAATTTAAATTAAAAGAGATAATCACACGAAAAATGAATTGTAGAAAATTTTAAAATAAACAATAAAATAAATTAAAATCATAGGCCTAGGATTGTCAAATAAAAATTCTGAGTAAATATTTACACTCAAAATAATTTAATTAGCTTAGTTATAAAATTTTATAATAAAACACTAAAGTTACTAAGTCTATGCAAATTACCACTCTTGACGAATATATCCGAAGATTACTATGGTAATAAAAATTGAGACCCATTGTGAGTAAAATTCTATTATTACTATTATTAGTTTTGACATTGATATTTAGATAGTTATGTCATGGATTTGATCATCTCAGCTTATGGTTTCCCTTTTGTCCTATTCTAAAATATAAAGATATATACATAAAATAAAATATATATATAGTAAGTGGAGTTGGATTATGCATGGTCGAAGGTGTACTATGGTATAGTTTATATAGTTATCATGAAGTGTAATTTAAGATATGTGGGTACCGTGATCAGTTTAGTGTTGCTGCAAGCGTAATTGTGAAATTGGAAATATGTGTGTGCTGTTGCGTGAATGGGGATGTGCGCATGTTGATTTACCTCTACTTGGGGGCGTTGATCTCTGTGTGTGTGTATTGTAAGCTTGTGGAGTGAGTGTACAAAACTTATATCAAGTTCGTGCGTGAAATTTGGCCGTGAATGTTGGATCTGTGTACGTGAAGGCGATTTGGAGGAGTGCTCTGTTAGAGCAGTGAAGCACTGTGTGTGCGAAAGGAGGGGGGAAAGAGAGCCATGTATGTGCGTGGTGTGGACATCGTCGGGTTGTAGGGGAGATAGCAGGTGGTGTATTCAGAAAGGAGGAGTGCTGAATTGTGTGAATTTAATTGGTGTGTGCGTGTATATACGTTATATTGGTCTGCACTGGAGGGTGTATATTGAATGTGTACATGGGTGTTGAATTGGGGAATGCACGTGCTAATGTTGCTGGTGCGGAACTCATGAGGGCCAGGCCGCTATTGCTGTTGATAATTCTGTCATGGTTGCTATTTTGGTATAGACGTTGAGGCGTGCAATGGGGTGTGCGACGCGAAGAATCCGGTGGGAGGAATCTGACGATGGGATCATTGGGGAAATGGGACCAGCTACTCCTATATATATATATGTAAGAAAAAAAAAGGGAAGAGAGGGGTGGGGGGGATAAAAAGGAAAAGGTGCTTTGAATCTGGTGAGGTACAAACATAATACATGGAGGGGAGAAGTGGATGAAGTGCCAAGTGGAGGAAAAGGGGAGGGGTGCATGCGAAAATAATTATATATATATATATATTATATATATAAAATTACTTAAAATAAAAAAAGAAAAGAGGATGGAAAGTAGTTAGTATATATATATATTTTAAATATATATATATAAATGAATATATAATAATAATAAAGATAATTTTTGTTATATATGAAAATTTTTTTAAATAAGATAGAAGGGAAATGGATTGTGATTAATGATTTAGGCAAATTTTGGTTTATGTAGGACCTATCTTTTTGATATTGTGGGTATCATTTTGTAATCATGACGAATGACTATATTTTGTAATTGTCTTTGATGTGACTAAATCTTGTATGTATGTGATCACTCCAAAATATTAAATTAAATTATTGACTTAAATAAAAAAAATTGACATGTATTGCACAAGACATTACATAATTGAAAGTCATCACTGTTTATAAGGCGCATGGGAAGTATAGGAAGATTAATGTTCCCCCAAAAGTGCGAACTAAGTGATTTAGGGAAATTATCTTTGCCTTAATGGTTTTAAGTCTGATCTATCCTTAAGGGTATTTATTACTCGGTGTGTGAGTAACACTTGAGCTTATAACATTAACATTAAGAGATAATCTCTAATAAAGTGATAAGAGTAATTAATAATTTAAAGACTCGAGCACTATGGTATGATTTGAATCCCAACCCTAAGTTGTGTAAACCTTAGACTTCACACAGGTTATCGAAAAATTGTATGTAATGTTGCATTCATATGATTGACCATACATAAAAATAGATTTGAAAACTTGTTTCAAAACTATTTATACATGTAAACAATATTGAAATATTGTACTCCTTCTTACTGAGTTATTAGCTCACTCTCTACAAATTTTGCCTTGCAGGACAAAACTATCTAAACTTCTTAGGGGACATTGTAACAAGGTATGTACAATTGTAACAAAACTCCAAAAAAAAGGATAAGATGGAGAGAGAGCAAGAATATCTTATATAACTTGATAGATTCAAAAACTTGAAAATTTGTAAATATTCAATCTAATCCAGGGATCTTAGTTGTATTTGTTTTGTTTTGGGAAAACCAGTTGAGGCCTCTTATGAGACTATTGTGTAATGCTTTATGAATATAGATTGAGTTTATTGTGATAAAAGAATGCTCGAGACATTTGATTAGTTTATTTATTGTGTTTTAAAAAAATGGTTGATCTATTCTAATTTGAAACGCTTCGCGATTGCTTAATAGGGGTTTTAAGCAATCATAGCGGGTTATCATAGTTTGGGTACCTATGGGAATGACAAGAGAACCCCATTGAAAGGGTCATCAAGAAGATGTCTCAGTTCAGTTGTTATCATTAATGCAATCCAATGGACATCATTATAGCTAAACTCTAAAATTTCTCGAGAACCCCCCCTCATTTGATACAATTTAGAAATAAAAAATTATACACTATAAGATTATTTATTTTTAGTAGCTCCCATACTCGCATAAATAGCAAAAATTAAAAACCCACTAAAAAGATCTATACTAGTAGTCTTAACTACTAGGGATACAAGGTACTAAAGTTATTTAGTGGCATTTTTTCTAGTATAGGTGTAGGTGTTAGATGCCCCTATGTAGCTCCTTGCAAAAGTGAAGCTACATGCAAGGAACAAAGCATTTAAGAAAAACTACTATTTACACCTTTTTGGAACAAGTTGAACTATCACTAAGAATTGTAAATTATAGTTAGTTTTAGATGCCATTATTCATCAACCAAAAAGTGGAAATTTAAAAATTGTCACTAAATCTTTAACCATTTCAAAAAAAATTGAAAAAAATAAAAACCCCTCCAATACACTACAATCCTACATGACTTTCGAAAATACCCCAAGAAAACAAAAAGAACCCTAGGAAGAGCTAGCCTCCAATAGTTGCAACCTCAACTTATGTTTCTTCCATGCTTTTCATTCTTTGATGTAGATTTTTTTCTCTATTTGCAAACTTCATTTAGTATCCTTCTGTTAGCTTATGGTGGTATCCTTTATATCACAACTTAAATGTGCATCTCCATTTTTTGTCATGCTAGCTTTCAAATGCTTATGAGTCGATAAAGTTGCAATGCAAGTTGAATTTCCTTGGTAATGATTAACATCTAACGAAGCATTTTCTAACTCTTACTTTGTAGAACTCTTGTTCTCGGATAAACTCAATTTTTTTCATGTAAACATATATTTTGTTTTAGTGTCGGCGCACAATAACGAAGTAAAGTAAAAAGAAGGAGAATCAAAAACACAAGATTTATCCCGGGTTTTCACCTTTAAACTAAGGTTACGCCCAACAGAGGATTCAATGTAATTAGCACCTGCGTCTCTCGTTCAAACCACTTAATTACAAGCGAAAGAGAATATATATAACAGCTATTCATAACCCCAAGCCTAAATTGCTAATAAAAAAATATGAGCTTCAATGCTAAAGCTCTCTAGTGTTTAGGGGAGTATGAGCCACACCCCAATATTTTTTAACATTAACAAAACCATTAACAAATTTTATAAGCCCAATTTTTCTAATTTCTTACTACATGTATAGATAAAGATGCAAAAGGAACTCACCTCTTTATGGAATGCTTCCTTTTTATCAAGACTTATCAAATCATACCAAATATCACAATAACATCATTTTTGGGCTAGTTGGAAAAAGCATTGCTATTGTTTTCCCAATAGCCAATGCCCCAACCTACCATCTAAAAATAATCAATAGAAGAATATGAAGATAACTTTAGACTACATAAAAAATCAATGTCTTGAAAGCCATATATAAAAATTCAATAGCACTACAAATGTAAATAAAAAAAAGTTCACCTTATCATCATGTTGGTCATATGTGGCAATGCATTTGCTTATTTTGACGATCTATAGCTTTCCCAAACCATTAGCACTTGAAAGGGTCCCCCCATTTAATTGTAGGTGCAAAAAATTACTAAGATAATAAAGATAGGAAAAATTAAAAGGATTGCTAATTTTGGCTATTCATATGGTGTCCTGGACAGTGTTAGTAGTTCTATAAGTTAAGAGCCTTTGAACATAGAAATTTAACCAAAGTATCCTTAGTTATCAACATGTCATGGCAAAAAGCATGAAAATGGATCTATCAAAGAGAAGGAGTAAGCTAAAAAAAAAGATGTTTAGTTAGTGGACATGGAGTAAACACAAGGATACTATCAACAATAGGGATATTGAAGAACTAGACTCCATTTCTTTATTCTTATGTGACTTTGAGTATGTCAATCTCATTCAATGTAAGGTAATCATAGCCTAAAGATGAAAAAAGAACTAAAAGTAAAAAGTGATAAAAGTTAGTCCAAATAAGTTATTCAATTACTTACCCAAGAAAAATGAAAGGTTTTTTGTTTCAAATAAAGAATATTTTCCACACTTGTAGCGAACTATTGCTATCATTTTATTATATTAACTCCTTCACTTCAAAAATAAAAATATATCCTAGAAAGGGAAGTTTATTGTAATATATATAAATATTTAATAACCCCCTACCTCCCTTATGTAATTATAAAAGTGGAAGAGTTGTAAGGCTTAAATAATCAAACTCAATAGCTTCTATTAGGTTTTCTGAATGGAAAAAGTATGAATACAAATGGATAAAAGTACTAGAAGAATAAATTAAAAAACCATATTCTCATGTTCAATTTTCCCATTCCCAAATTTAAAGCTATCGTTTTTAGTAAGATAGTAATTAAGTACAAATGATCCAACATTTTCTTCAAGTGTTAGGAATAATTTACCATTAGCAAGAATACTTTTCTTTACAACAAAATACATCTTTTCATAATAATAAAACTATGATAAAAATATAATAGATACTTCTTCAAAGTAAAGATATCAAAATCATAGCCACTTAATAAAAAATCATCTATCTAATATTGATTGAAACCATAAATAAACCCTTTTAAAATGACCCAAATTAAGCAATTAATGTATAAATGCCCATAGTCATATCAAACCTGAACTCTAATTTATTATATTCAAACTTCTAACTCAATTTTAACACATTTTTTACTAGTAACCAAATGAGAACAATTTTACCTTCTTTAATGAACATAGATAGCCTAAAATTAGTAGCCTTTAACATAGTCTTTTCCCTCTTTACCAACAATTGAGAAATTCTCTAAGACTTAAAGTAAGTTAATTTTTACTCATTTGAACTTTCTTTTAGATATATGGTGAAGAATTATTGATAGATAGATATTTAAACTTTGAAAAATTTAAAAGGCAAGCAAGCAAAGTATAGGTATATCAACAAGTAGAAGAACGATTTTCCCCCAAAGTCATTTGAAAAAAACAAATCAAAAATGATTTGGTAGCTGAATTAGTATATAGATCTCTACATCAAACTTTAGAAAGCTACATAAAATGAAATAAAAATGTGCAAAACAAAGAGCTAACCTTCTTAAATGTTATAATTAAGAAAGAGCTAAACCAGAGGTAAGTCACTAGAGAGCCAAAAAAGAATGACAGTTGAGTGAGGTAAATGTACATATCAAATTTATAATAAAATTATAAAATACGGGTTATCTCCCAAATAGTGACAGATCACCTTAGTAGTGAATTCAACCACTATTTTGCTAAACCCTTAGCGAGAAGGGGAAGAGTTGAAATTTTGTTTGCATCATCCAAAGCACAATTTATCTTAAGGTGTCAAAAATTTCTCTAGAAAGTTAGTATATGAGCATTGGGGTCCTCATCTTATAATCCACCAAACTGAACAAATGCTGCACCAATTGTTTAATATGAGGTTGAATTTGAAAATTTGTTAATAGTAACAAGTGGCCTAACGATACTTTAGTCGAATCCGACTAAAGAGGGTTTTTAAAGTAATTAAACATTAGTCTATTGTTGGTTCTAGTTTTCATCACCATGATTTCCCAACTCATCCTCTTCCTCTTCTGCCTTTATTTTTAGAAGAGCCCCTTTGATTTAGTTCCTCTACTATTTGTCGAATGTTTTCTATAAACGCTTGGCAATCCTTCAATTTTGGATAAAACATTATTTCATCTATTGGAGTATTTCTTGTCATGCACTATTGAAAAAATAAAAAAATAAATAGAAAAGAAAAATCGTTAAATTAATAAGTGATTAGTATTCTTATATCGAAATCCCCAACAATAGTGCCAAAAACTTGATGTGAAGCAAGTACACCTATCAAAATTTTGTAATATAGTATATAAAATATGGATGTCGTCTCATAGAGATTACAAGTATAATATAAGCTACACTCTATTATTAACCGGTAAATTATAGATTTTAAATTGATCTAAAAACTATAATAAATTACTAACTAAAGAACTAAACTTCATTAAAAGATAGGAAAGTAAAGTAGTTTAGAATTAACTTTAAGATGGTAAAAAAAAGTGTCTAAACTTTGTTTCTCTTAAAAATTATTATGTGACATTAATAAAAAGTATTCAAATCCTTCTTAAATTTCATTAACTGGGGAATTTCTAATTTAATTTAATAACTTGCTCAAGCTTATTAAACCCTAATCTTAAAATTACCTATTTGAATCTCTTCATAATAACATAATTCAAAGACCACATTAAAAACAATAAATGTCCATAACTAAATTAAATAAATCCAAAGAATTATGTAAACTTATTTCTAATATTACTCAACTCTCTTCAAACATGCTAAATCTAATTATATATCAGATTTCTCAATCTTAATGTATAATACCAAATATATGGAATAATACCTAGAAATTTTAAATCTAACCAAACATCAAGAATATATGTATGAATCATGAAGCATAAAATTCATTCAATGATAAATAAAAATCCCAATCACATAATAAACCTAGGTTCCATAAGTCCCCTATCCCAAAAAAAATTTAAAGCATTTAAACATATTGAAAACCAATCTTCAATGATGCATAAAATTCACCATCAGAATCAATTAAACAAGAAACCCTAATTTTTTGAAGTATAAAAAGTAACCATCTTATCTTCTTCTAAAACCTTAGAACAATTTAGAAATAATGTCTCTTTTTTTTTGATATCAAGTTATCTTCTATTTACATGGTCATGCTTTGGGTCGTGTCCCAAATTTGTCAATCAAAATGTGTAAAACATGACGTTCTAGCAGGGCTAGCTATTCGGTCATGTCAAAATCAATTAGATCAAAAAAAGGGTACTGATCAACAAACACGGGTCATCTCTAAAGGTTGTATCTAAATCTTTGTGAAGTTTAAATCCAACAGGTTCTGGACATAGTCATGTCCGTCTTGTGTCTAGTTTCAAACTTCATAACTTTTCATTTTAACTTCAAATTGAGTAAATTGAATTTGTTTTCTTCTTTTTAATTTTCAAAAACATACCAAAAAACAAAGGGAAAAGCACATTAAATCTCACTTTACATATATATATCTATATATATATAATTAAGCACTTATCAATAGTGAAGTTATGCAAAACCCTACTAGAGACCCAAAAGAGTGTGAAGTGAGAAAGACCCCATATAAGAAACTAAGAATAGCCCAAAATGAAAATTGAAGAGGTATAAAGTTGCAAGGGAAAAAGGGGCTAAAAATTAAGTGGGGAATGAGGCTTATAAGTTTTAGGCTAAAATTAACACTATAAACCATCTTTCAGTAGCTTTTTAAGAGTCATTTAATACTAATACACATACTTTTTGAGATAGCTAAAAAAAAATGGCACAATTGATTACTAACAATAGCACTTTCCTAAAAATGCTCTAATTGTTAAATAGCTATTACATTAAATTGTTGTGGTGATAGTTTGGTTTCACACTATAAGAATTATTAGAAGAGTGAGTTTTTTTTTTTTTTTTTTTTGCACAAAGGTTCAAAATTTGTCTCCTTAGCCCTATTGTGAGAATTTCCAATCACACAGAAAAAATCCTTAAAATAACGCCATCAACTTTGCAATATTGCGAGAAATAAATTCTTATAGAGTATATGCAAGAATTGTAAAATTTTTCAATACATAAGCTATTTGCCCAGAAACACATTCTCACAAAATGTCAACTCACTTATCAAGTACTGATATTTGCAAAAAAAAAAAAAAAAAAAAAAAAAAAAAAAAAAAACAATCTCACAATAGTGCTACACTTAAACACAATGAGAATCAAATTCTCGCAATATGTAACAGCTCTCTTTTTTTTTTTTAACTGGCATTATGCTTAATCTATTAGCTTAATGTACTTGTACTAAAGGACCTGATTATAATTATTTACATAATATAAAAAATGAGATACAATTTATACTTAAAATGTAGAAAGAACAACACCAAGTTTTAAAAAATTGGTCATACATAGAGATTATGGAACATCCATAAAAAATCATATTCTAACCAATTGTGTGATACTTAGTAAAAACTCTAAAAAGAACTATAATTAGATATTTAAAATAGCAAATTCACAAAAATTCACCTTGTTGACATAGTAAATCAACTTTTCACCTACTTGAACAAAAATTCAGCATATTGGTATTGGAAGTCTTCACCATTGTCCACATAATGTGATTTGTGCAGGTTGCACTTGCTTGTCATCATAATAATAAGAATTAAAATTCTATTTAAGAAAAAAAAATTGAAAGAAATCTTTCAGAAATATATAGTCTATAAAACCCACTATAAGCACCTTTGTACAATTTGTTCCATAATCTCAAATATCTACTTTGAAAGTTATAGGACAGAAAAGTTTTAAAAAAAAAACACCCAAAAAATTTAAGAAAATAGCACAAAGCAAACTAGTACAAGCGCCCGAGTGAAAATATTTAAAAATTTGGAGTAAAGTATGGGCCAGATATATTTTTTAAAATCTGAGAAACAAATTGTCTCATTAGCATTTTATGATAATTTGTTCCATGCCCAAAAAGTATTGCGAGAATTTAATTGCACATAGATTTTATGTAACAATTAAATTCTCGTAATATCCTTTAATAAATCCTTCATTGTTAACTTGTCACTTTTTTATTTTTGTTGTAGGTGTCAGCTTATTTCCCATAGCATAGAATGCATAGAGGTATGCAATGAAATTACTTCGTGATTGCTCGGTCCAATTGGGTTGTCTTATCGCAGTGGTTGCCCCAATGAAAATCCCCTTTTCTTGATCTTGATATTGAGAATAAAGAGGAAGTGAACTTCCAATGGCGAATCTAAAGAAAGGCTCTTGCTTTGGTTCTTCACAAAAGGAAGTTGAGTTCCGTTTCACGCTTCGGTGCCCTTTGTTGATCCATATGCATCAAGACAAAAACGTAGGCCTCTTCGATTGAAGCCCTGTCTTGGTCCCAATTGGATTACATTAGTTATCATATTTCAAAAAAAGTTTATCGAGTTTCACGCAACACAAACTAAAAATAAATATAGATACTGGAAGGTTAATAAAAAGGCCAAAATAGGGAAAGGCGATGATATTCAACATGAGCCAATCAATGGATTGAGCTTAAAAGCCTACAATACCTACATTTTCATTTTGAAGTTTACTTTAACTAATAAGGCCCAATGGTCAATTGTCTATCAATTTTTCATAGTCTGTCCAATTAAGTTAGTGAATTCAATACACATGGGGGCATTACTAAAGTTTAAATTTCGTACTATATAAACAACTTTTGAAAAAAATTTAGCTGAATGTTTTTTTCATAATTCATGTTCAAATAAAATATTACATCAAGAAAATATCTTTTCCAAACAACTATATCTTACAAAATAGGAAAACAAATCTTCTCTATCAAATATAAAATACAAAATATACATGCCATATTTACAAAATAAATCACGAAACAAATATCTCAATATTCACGGCCGTGTTACCCTACCGTACCTTCTAGCCCTGTATTAGGCCGTATATGTTTCTGGTAGCTACCTGACACAATACACGGCCATGCTTTCTGTCCGTGTATTCGATATGTATGTTTCTAAGAACTACCCGACCCCAATACACGGCAGGGGCCTTCTGACCGTGTATCCAGCCGTGTATGTTTCTGGAGCTATCTGACACAATACCCCAGCCGACCTTTTGACCGTTATCCGGCTGTGTATATTTCTGGAGCTTCCGACATTCTTGAATTAATATCCCCCTTAAAATTGATGCTGACTGATCAAAAAGCATCAAATTTTCCAACAAGAAACTGATGACGCTGCCGAGAAAAAGCCTTAGTAAATATATCAAACCGTTTGAAGATCAGAAGAGATATGAGGAAGAGAAATAAACACCATTATCATAAGTTTCTCGAATTTAAAAAGGCAGTCCACTTCAATATGTTTCATACACTCATGAAAAAACAGGATTAGCAGTTTAAATTTGGACAGCACTAATATTATCTACATAAAAGAGAGGTAGGGCCCAAGTTGAGGAAAACCAACCTCAGCCAGCAAACCTCGAAGCCAAATGATCTTAGAACAAGCAGACAACAAAAGACAATATTCGAATCAGTAGAAGACTTAGACACGCGATCTTGTTTCTTACTCTTCTAAAAAATTAAAGAGTTACCAAGAAACATACACCAACCGTAATAGATCGACGTGTATCAGAACAATCAGCCCAATCAGCATCACTATAGGTTGTTAAGTGGGAAAAAGAGACTTGCAGAAGAAAAAAAAAAAAAACATGATTTAGAAGTTTTTTTAAATACCTAACAATACGGCGAACTGTTGCTAAATGAAGATGTGTAGGTGCCTGCATAAATTGATACTTGTTGCACAGCAAATGAAATATTTAGGCGTGTAATAGTTAGATAATTGGACTTCTAACAAGTTGTCGATATAAAGATTGATCAGATAGAAGTTACCATCATTTCGTTGATATTTAACATTCACTTCCAAATGAGTATCAACAGGACGACCCTCTTGGAGACCATCTAAAGCAATAAGTTCCTTAGTATATTTATGTTGATGAGAAAATACCAGCAGAAGAAGAGTAAAACCCTTAAAGACCTAAGAAATAAATTAACGGTCCTAAAAATCCTTCATATGAAAGAATTTGAAGACGCTCCCGTAACTGAGGGCATCAAATTTAGTATCAGATCCTGTGATGACAATATCATCAATATAGACTAAAAAAAAACAATTCCCTTGTCAGTCTTGCAAAGGAATAATGAAAAATCATACTGACTTTGAATAAAAGAAAACTAAGAAGAGTATTACGAAACTTCTCAAAACCCCCAAACCCGTAGAGCCTGTTTTAAACCATCTAGAGACTGTTTGAGCTTACAAACATCATGTGAGGATGTAGAAAGCAATCCCGGAGGAGGAGTATATAGATATCTTCCTTGAGGTCCCATCAAAAATGCATTCTTAACATCCATCTATCGTAAGAAACCATCTTTAGATGCAGCCATAGATTAGACAAGCCGGATAGTTGTCATATTAGCATAGGTGCAAAGGTCTCTTCATAATCAATTCCATATTCATGTCGATTGCCCAAAAGCTTTCCAACCTTGCCTTATATCTGTCAACAGAACCATCAGATCGGATCTTAAGAGAATAAACCCCTTTACAACCAATGGGTTTAACACCAACAGGACATGAAACAATTCCAAGTGTGATTGTCTTGAAGTGCTTGAAGTTCCCCTTGCATGGCGTTTATCCAGCAAGGTTCTTTAGCAGCCGAGAATAAGAGGTAGGAATTGTAGTATTAGTTACAATTGCAGAATAGTCATATCTATCTGGAGGACGAGGGTGTGCGGAGTTGATCGTCGAAGAATCATTGAAGCATTTTCAGGGCAAAGGGTCGGGGAAGGACAAGTCCAGGCTCAAACCGTTTATCAAAGAAGAATCATCAAAGTGAGGAAGTACAACGGTATCAGATATCGAAAGTGTTGCTGAAAATAGTATTTTATGTTCAAAGAAAATCACATCCCGAGAGATATGCCATCAATTATTAATTAAATCATAAACACCCAAAACCTTTATGATTAGGACTGTAATCTATAAAGGCACATCGAGCAGGGCTGGGGCTAACAACTTATGACATTCATGGAAGGTAAATGAACGAAACAAACACATCCGAAAGTATATAGCATATGATAATTAGAATGTTTACCAAACACTCGTTAATAGGGAGAATCAAACTTCATTTGTTGAGATGGTAAGCGATTTTAAACAGATAAAACTACAGTAGATAAAGCTTTGGTCCAAAACCCTTTGCTGGAACAGAAGATTTAACAACAATGTGCACACTACATCTAACAAATGTCTATTTTTTCGTTCGACAACTCCATTCTGCTGAGGTGTATAAGGACATTTAACGTTGTGAAACAATACCTTGTTATGAAGGAAATGCTTTAAAAAATCCTAAGAAATATATTCACTACCATTATCAGACTGTAAGATTTTAATACAAATGGAAAATGAGTTTCAATATATGTCACAAAGGTTTGAAACACAATAAACACGTTGCTTTGGAAAGCAAAAAAAAAAATCCATGTGAATTGACTATAATCGTCAATAAATGTCACAAAATATTTATACTGAACATGTGAAATAATCGGTTGTAATTCCCCAAACATTACTATAAATAATGTCAAAACATTTTTGGCACGACTACCCAAAACAAGGAAAGGCAATTGTCTTACTTTTATCCAGTTTACAAGGGAAAAATCAAATAATAAACTCTTTCTATAAAAACCTAAAACACCCCTTTGCAACAAATGGTCAAAACAACATTATTTGGATGACCTAAGCGTCTATGCCAGATGCCCGCAGCATGAAGAGCTTGTGGCCTTTCTATTTTAAGACTTGTAGGACACTCCTTAAAAAATATTTCCTTTTTGCTTGCAATAATTACAAACTTCTTACTACAATGACAGGTAATATGACCAAATTCTTTGCAGCTGTAAACTGCATTGTTCCCTTTCCTCGGGTCTGAGCAGCATATGAACATTACTATTCCAGATGAAACCCCCAATTGCACAATAGTGGCTTGTGTCGCCCAATCTTTGTTCCTCGCGCAGCAATTCACCAAAACATACATCAAAAGGAATGGAAACTCTATTCAGCAATCTAGCCTGAGCAGTTTCAAATTCAGGTTGAGCTTCATCAAAAATTGATCACGACGACTCACTTCATGAACGCCTGAAGACTAGCCAAATTTCCCTTTTACACCTAAGATAGATAATACTAGAATATTCACTCCATAAATTAAGAAGCCAGAAAAATATTGTTCAATTCAGATATTACCTTGACTATAATTACTCATATCAAGTTCCAATTGAAAACGTTTTTTGCAGTATTATCTTGATTGTAGACACGCTTCAAGTATTCCCACATTTCTTTTGCTATGCCAAAGAAATCGTAATTGTTCACCATATAAACCTCAATAGATCCAAAATCAAGAAATAATCCGAACATCCTTTGCCTCCCATTGACCACGATCTTTCGACTCTATAGGAGCTGGAGAAGACCCATCAATATAACCCCAAGCTCCTTTCTTTCAAAAACATCTTGAACTGAAATTCCTACGCTGCATAAATTTTTTCCCGTAAATCTAATAGATGAGATTTCATGTGTTTTCTCAGAAGACATTTTAAACAGAATTGTCACTCATAACTTGGTTATCAAGAAAATTGTTGATTGGAATTAATCAACCTAAAGCAAAGAAAAACTAAGAAAAACAGCAACTAAAAGAAAACTACGGATTCAACACAATACTCAGTTGTGTGGCTCTGATAAACCCTAACAACTTTTGAGAAACTTTGGTTGAATGCCTTTTCATAATTCATGTTAAGTATATATATACATCAGGGGGAATATCTTTTCCAAGCAACTATTTCTTACAAACTAGGGGAAAACAAATCTTCCTCTACCAAAATATAAAATACAAAATATACATGCCTATTTACAAATTAAATCACGAAACAAATTTCTCAATATTCACGATCGTGCCTTCTAGCCGTGTATGTTTCTGGTAGCTACCTGACACAATACACGGCCGTGCCTTCTGTCCGTATATCCAGCCGTGTATGTTCTGGAACTACCTGACACAATACACGATCGTACCTTCTGACCGTGTATCCGACCGTGTATGTTTCTAGATTCCCACTTTTAGTAATTAAATTAAAACTGCCGATATGGTTTACCCAATTTTATATTTTTTATAAAAACTGAATTTGCTATGGGGATGAAATTGAGCATGACCCCCAAATTTTTTAACTTTAACCCCCGGTTTAAAATTTTGTTGGGTGAAACAAGCCCTTTTCCAAATTTTTTTTGTACACGAAGTTTAAATAAATGATCTACACGAAAAAAAGTGTATAAGGTGTTGCATAGAGTGAATAAAATGAGTGATGAAGGTACCAATAGGACCTTAGGGCCCTATTTATTTAAATCCATGCTGAAAAAGTTTGGGGTCAGTAGAAAAGAAAGGGAAAAGCATCAATGAACGGGGTTTTTAAAAATTACGGGCCCTAAAATTTTGAAATGGAAAGATTTTAGCTCCCGCCTTAGTTTATTTAAAAAAATTTCACAAAAGGGGAAAACTTCGAAATTAATAAAAAGGGCCCAATTTAATTAATGGGTTCTATACATTGGTAAACTGGTAAAATTATAATTTACTATCCTTTTTTTTACCAACAAAAGCAAATCTTATAAAGCCCCCCCCCAAAAAGAAACAAAATCGATCAATCATCCCAAGCCAGCTAGGGGACAACTAGAACCAGCGATTGCCCTGAAAATTCATGACAATATGTACAATAAAAAGGATAGAACCCAAAAAGGATTAGACCTTAAGCGAGAGGGGGCAAAAAAAAAAGAGATTGTTGAAGTAAAACAAAAACGCGAAATTTGAATATTGTTTTTTCTTAACTATTATAGAATTTCTTTTTAATGTGTTTAAATCAAAAAAAAAAAATAAATAAAAAATCTAAATTTTGGGGGCCCCCCAGCTCACTAGAGTTCAGTGAAAAAAAAAAAATTTACTAGAGACAGTATTTGCTGACCCTAGCTCTAATCAGGGCCCCAAAAAAAGAATAGAGAAGTTTTCTAATCTTGGGAAAGGGCCCAAAACCCCCAAAGTACTGTTTGTCCAAATTGATTTACCCATAAAGATCGAGATCAAAAGTTTTTTTTTTTAAAGTTTTTTCTAAAAGCGGGAAAAAGCATTGAAAAGGGTTTGGTGTAGAAGTCGAAGTTTCCCACGCAGGGTTTTTTACCAAAAAAATTGTTTAGAATTATCAAAATTCCACCCAAAAAAAATTTTTTCAAAAAAGCGAAAGTAACATCCCCTTAAGCCACCACCCTTTAAACATCAAACCCATGAAAAATGGGGAGGGAAACAACTTATGGCGGACTAAAGGTTTTTTGTTGATTACACCTTTGGGGCAATTTCAAAGTCTTTTTTCCTATAACTACAAATGAAAGCGTTTGGTGGGAAAAAAATTTCCCTTTTTTCATTTAGCAAAGACTAACTCTCTTCCCAGGGTTTTGTTTAAAGATTTAAACGAAGTGAATAAGCAGTAATTAAAAATACTTCTTAGATTTTATGGGCACACTCTCAACAAATTAAATTTTTAAAAAACTCTAGGAAAAAATTTTCCCTGTATATAATTGAACAGCATAAGATATAAACATATGCCAATTGCATATCGATTGTCAAATGCTTTTTGGGTCGCCAAAAAAGAAAATATATACTCGTTGGCAATGTAGAAAAATTGCATTTTCTTTTCAATTTTGAATATTCAAAACATTTTAATCTATGATGATATTTCCAAACAATGACTAATATATTACGTCGACCAGTGACACACCCAAATACAAATCCTTCAAATGCAAAACAACACACGAGTTCATATTTAAAGAAAGGGTTAAAATAATTTTAGGGGATCGACAAAAAGAGCGAGAGGGTTACCCGATAATCCTAGAGAAAATTTCCGGGGAGCTTCTGGTATTTTTTTTGTTCCCTAATAAGCAAAACCAGTGTACAAAAAAAAGATTTCAATTGCCTCAGAAAGCAGTGGTCGCATGGATTTGATATATATCGAGAGAGAGCGAGGGGAGAGAGAGAGAGGGACTTAAGGAGAGTTTTAGAGAGTGAATTAGAAGGGGTTTTAAAATTGGGGAAAACCTTTTTTGTGTTTTTTTTTCCCCCATATAGGGTAAAATTGTCTCCAAAAATCCAAGGGGAAATTTTAAAAATCTTCATCTTTCTTGAAAAGCAAATCCTCG
>JBBMOL010001526.1:0-37165 GCA_037954665.1 Laguncularia racemosa | reverse complement strand
TCATATATGAAACAAATATTTGCTAACAAAAGAAAAAAAAAATAAATTTAAAAATAAAAATTTTAAACAACTCTAGCTTTAGTATGCCTTTTATACTTTAAGAAAAATCATTTTAAAATAAAAATTTATAGATTATGAATTTTTTTTATAGTCTCGTCTTTTAAAATAATATATGAATTTTATTTGGAACCCCTTCTGTCTTTGTATCCTTCTTTCCCATAATTAAGTTTATAATTACATTACTTTGCTTCCTTATACATTTTGATATATTTAGCATTTTCGATTATTTCAAATATATTGTTTATAAATAAATGTATATTTAATTAATGGATGGGGGGATTTAGATTGAACTAACTTACACATACCATTTTGATCGGCTAGTCGTTAATGATAGAGAAATACTCTAAGAAGATTAAGAGATAATAAACTATTTTCATTAACCTTTTCTAGAATTGTTTTTTTTTTTTTTTTAAATTTAAAGTTAACAATATTTTTTTTTAATATAGATTTTTTTTGCAGCCTCTCTTGAAGAGCCAAAAAGGATATGGAAAATTTGAAACTACTATCCAATCAAACCATGGCCGAATTTATTGCAAAAATATGTTAAAAGAAATGAATGACTTTTTTTTTTTATATTTCTTTAAACTTTACTTGGGTTGTGACCCTTTTCTCATTATAATTTATCCTATATAAGAATTTAAGTAATTTGATTTTGTATACTTTTACTTTCAAAGAAATTTCTTCCTTTATATATTTTTTTTCATAGACTTAATAGTATGTTAACATTTATTTGTTTTTTCTTTTTTTTGATACGAGTTTAATCTAAAACCAAAAACATATTTACCAAACATATAAGATTATGGTTTAGGTTTTTATATATAATTAACACGAATCTGTTTAAATTTAAAAACAACACATGATTTGTTGATACAAATTGTTTAGGCCTATTTTCATGCTACTCCATACGAAGATGATGATTCCATCTGTGTCCAAAACCCCCGGGCAGAATTGGGTCGAGATCTATAGACACAATTTGTAATACTTGAATGGTTAGATTTAATCAAAAAAATTTTTATAAAAACAATAAGAACAAGTAATAATAAAATAAATTTAGTGTGAAAAAATAGAATACATAAGGATAAGAAGACAAGCCCAATAAAATATGGAGTTCCGATTACCTCCTAAAGATAACATCACACAAACTTTATTAATTTGGTCATCAATGATAAGATGTTTTCAAGTGTTCAATAAATACAAATTAAGAATATGCTCTTAGTCCAGACTTTCTCTTTCTAAAATTATAGCAAATTTACACACAAGAAAAACGAACGGGATAAAAGAACTAAATATATAAGATTTTGCTCTACAAAAAATTCTGCAAATGATATGTTTATAGGTTTCCCAGCATGAAATAGCGGTTACCCACCCCATTTCCTTCTCTCATTTATGCACTTATACAGACTTCCAACGGATAGTTTTTCACGAAGTCGTTCAAACCCCACAAAATGGGAAAAAATTTAATAAACCCAAATTTAAAAGGAAAAGATATGTTAAAAATTAACCCCTAATTTGGGGAACAACTAAATTGGGGAAAATGAGTTAAAATGGATTTATTCCCGGGGTTTTAACCCTGTTAAAAAAAATTTAAATTAATTGGGAGTTAAGGTTTAGAAGCCCCAACCGCAACCGGGGCGAAACATTTTCTCCACCCGGACCCCTTTTGTTTGAAAAGGTGGAGGTATGTAAAGGATTTATTTAATTTGCTCCCGCATATGATTAAGTTTTTAAAAGTAGTTTAACTTTTGGTTATCAGCCCCTTAAAACCCTTCCCTTCCCCTTTATTGAATTCTGTGGAGTTTGGTTTGGTTTTTAAATTTGTTTGTTAAACGGTTTTTTTAATTTTTTGGGTGATTGGAAATTTGTTAAGTGAGAAATTTTTTTTTTTCCCCTGTATTTTATTTGAAAATTTGTAAGTATGACGTTTAGCAGAATAATTTTTTAATTAAAATTTTTTGATTTGTAAATGAAAAAAATTTTTTAAAAGGGTTTTCCTTTAGCATGCTAAAATTTAATTTGTGATGTTGCTGCTCTTTTTATTTTTAAGGTTTGCCATTAACTTAAAATTTTGATTAGACAAAAAAGAATGTTAAAAATAAATTCATATAAATTGTTATGGGTTTTTTAATACAACGTGGAATAACTGTTGTAAAGGCCGTCCCTGGGGCGTGTTCTGGCCGTGTTAGTTCGGAAGCAAAACTTTGAAACCCCGGGCCCGTCCCTGGGGCCGTGCCTCGGCCGTGTCAGCTTTTGGAAGATAATTTTGTAAAGGGCCGTGTTTGGGGTCCCTTGGCCCGTTTTAGCTTCTGGAAAAAAAATTTTGAAAAGGGGTTTTTTCCCTTGGGGCCGTCCCTTTCCCCCGTGTAGTTTTGGAAGCATAATGTTGCAACAGGCGTGCGGGGGGTTTTGTTTTGGGCCCGTGTGGTTTTGGGAAAAATTTTTTTGTAAAAACCGGAAACCCTTGACCCGTGCCTGAACCATTGTTTTTTTGGGGAGAACGTTTGGGCACGGGTCCCTTCCGGCCCGAAATTTAAGTTAAGATTGTATCCTTTAAAATTTTAAATGGGAAAAGCCACCCCCTTTAAAATTTGATTAAAATTAAAAGGATTTTTAGGATCACATATTGTAAAAAATTTTTGGGGCCAAAAAAATCAAATTTATTTTAAAAACCCCAAGGTTTAAAAAAAAGGGGGAACTAATTTGATGTTTTTTTTAAAAGGTTAAGATAAAATCTTTTGGGTTAGAACTTTAGCCACAGGAAGTTTTTGTCTTTAGATTCAAAATTCTACCCTGAAAAATAAGTCCTTAAGTGAACAAAAGAAAGAACTTTAGCCCCGGCAATTTTATGCACAAATTCACTTCTAAATGAAAATTAATTTCAAAAATAGAATTAATTGAATTTAGAACTTTAGCCACGGCAATTTTTATGCCCTGGGTTCTTTTTTCAGTTTTAAAAAAAATTTTTTAAAGTTAAGATTTAATTAAATTTAAAAATTTGCCAAAGGAATTTTTAAAGCCTGGGTTATAATTTTTTGTTTTTACTTTGGGAAAAAAGATTTTTTATATATTGTTAGCCCAAATTTTTGAGAAAGTTCTTTTAAATTTATTGCACCCAATTTCCCTGTCAATTTTTTGTATGCGAGGAAAAGCCCGAGTCAAAGGGGATAACTATAAGGTTTGGAAGGAGAGGGTTCTCCTTCATTTGGGATGGATGGACATTGATTATGCTATAAGCAAAGAAGAGCCCCCTACAGTAACAGAAACTAGCACTCTAGATGCGATAGGTTTTTATGAAAAATGGGAGCGATCCAATCGCCTATCAGTTATGTTCATAAAGACTTAAAATTTCTGCTGGTATCAGGGGCTCTGTCGAGTAATATCAAAGGTCCAAGATTTGCTGAAGGCCATTGATGAGCAATTTGCTACTTCAGACAAGGCAATGGCCAGCACCCTAATTATAGAGCTTTCAACTCTAAGACTCACCAATGTTAAGGGTGTGCGTGATCATATCATGCGCTATGAGGGATATTGCGGCCATTGAAGGCATTGGAGGTTGAGTTATCAGAATCTTCCTTGTTCACTACATTCTTTGCACTTTACCTCAACAGTATGGCCCATTTAAGATATCCTATAACACACATAAGGATAAATGGTCAATCAATGAATTATTGACCATGTGTGTTCAGGAAGAGGGCAGACTAATTATGGGAGGAAAAGGAAAAAGAGAATGTGAACTTTACTACTCATGGGAAGAGCAAAAAGAGGGATCAAGCTAAGGACAAAGGAAAGGGAAAATCCCCCATAAAGGACATTAAGAAGGAAGCTGTGTGCTTTTTCTGTAAAAAAGAAGGGCACATGAAGAAACAGTGCACCAAGTTCTGCAGTGGCTTGATAAGAAAGGTACTCAACTTTCACTTGTTTTTTATGAAACCAATATGATTGATGTTAATCATAACACATGGTGATTGATTCTGGTTCTACAATCCATGTGACCAATTCATTGCAGGATTTAAGAAACTGTGAAATCCAGTGATGGAAGTGAGCGTAGCATCTATTCAGGCAATAAGATGTCCTCACATGTGGAAGCTGTTGGGACGTGCAGCTTAGTTTTAAGTAGTGGTTACATTTTGCAATTGAAAAGGACATTTTATATTCCTGGGTACTCTAGGAATTTAATTTCAGTTTCCAGACTTGTATCAGATGGTTATTCCTTTAACTTTTCGGACTCAGGATTTAATTTGTTTATAAATCTGATGTTATTGGATGTGGTACTTTGTCTGATGGTCTTTTTCTTCTTAGTTTACAAAATGATGATAACCATATTATTATGCATGTTCATGAAAGGATTGGCACTAAACGATGTGTTATGAATGGGGAATCCTCTATGTTATGGCATCGGAGATTAGGTCATATCTCCATTAATAGAATTAAGAGGTTAGTAAATGATGGGGTACTTAGTGCTTAGATTTTACTAATTTTGAGACTTGTATAAGTTGTATTAAGGGAAAACAAACTAACAAGTCGAAAAGGGTGCCAAAAGAGTTCTGAATTATTGGAAATCATACATACAGACATTTGTAGTCCAGACATGGATGCGTATCGTAACAAGTATTTTGTCTCTTTTATAGATGATTACTCACGATATATGTTATCTCTACTTGCTTATAACAAGAATGAAGCATTAGATGCTTTTAAGGTATTTAAAGCAGAAGTAGAAAAACAATGTGGAAAACATATTAAAATCGTGAGATCTGATAGAGGCGGAGAATACTATGGTAGATACACAGAGAATGGACAAGCGACTGGTCCATTTGCGAGGTTTCTTCAAGAAAATGGGATTATTGCCCAATACAGTTTACTTGCTCTCCAGACCAGAATGGAGTAGCTGAAAGGAGAAACCGAACATTATTGGACATGGTGCGGAGTATGCTTGCAAACTCCAAGCTTCTTAACTTCTTGTGGAAATGAAGCTCTTAAAAAACGGCTGTGTACATATTAAACCGAGTTCCAACCAAGGCTGTCCAATGGACGCCATTTGAATTATTCAAAGGGTGAAAACGATGTTTGCGACATGTACGCGTTTGGGATGTCCGTCTGAAGTAAGAGTCTACAATCCACATGAGAAGAAGTTGGACCCAAGGACTATTAGTGGGTATTTTGTAGGATATGCCGAAAGGTCTAAGGGATACAAATTTTATTGTCCATCTCATAGTACTAGGTTTGTGGAATCAAGAAATGCAAATTTCTTGAGAATGACTTGATCAGTGGGAGCGTTCGATCTCAAGACATTGGTTTTGAGAAAGACCATTCAGATGCCCAATATGACACCTCAGGCAGTGGACTGATTGTTGTTAACAACACGCCTCTAGCACAAATGCGTGTTGAAAATTCAATCCCCGAGGTACCACAAGCTGTCATCCTGATTCAGTAGATGTTGAAGTTCAACAGATACCGAAAGCTGTTGAACAACCTGCTGAACGATATGATCCTGCCTTCAGGAGAATGTTGATATAGCATTGAGAAGATCTACTAGAGTAAGGAAATCAGCAATTCCAGTGACTATGTTGTATATCTACAAGAATGTGACTACAATATTGGAGGCCGAAAATGATCCTGAGTCGTTTTCACAGGCCATGAGTTCTAAGGATTCGAACTTGTGGCATAATGCCATGAAAGATGAGATGGATTCTATGGCATCTAACGGAGTCTGGAATCTCGTCAAGTTGCTGATGGTGTAAAAGCCAATTGGATGTAAATGGGTCTTCAAAACTAAGAAAGACCACAAGGCAACATTGAGAGATATAAAGCAAGACTCGTTGCTAAAGGATTCACTCTAAGGGAAGAATTGATTATACAGAGACATTTTCTCCTGTGTCTAAGAAAGATTCCCTTCGTATAATGATGGCTTTGGTTGCACACTTTGATTTGGAGTTGCACCAAATGGATGTGAAAACGGCTTTCCTTAATGGAGATCTAGAGGAAGAGGTTTACATGAAACAACCTGAAGGATTCTCTTCTAGTGAAGGTGAGCACTTGGTTTGCAAGCTTAATAAATCATATATGGATTAAAACAAGCCTCCCGTCAATGGTATTTGAAATTTCCATGATATCATCACTTCATTTGGCTTTGAAGAAAACATGATGGATCAATGTATATACCAAAAGGTCAGTGGGAGTAAAATTTGTTTTCTTGTGCTATATGTGGATGATATTTTACTTGCAACTAATAATAAGGGGTTGCTATATGAGGTGAAACAATTTCTCTCAAAGAACTTTGATATGAAGGATATGGGTGAGGCATCTTATGTCATTGGCATTAAGATCCATAGGGATAGATCTCAAGGCATTTTAGGCTTGTCTCAAGAAACCTATATCAATAAAGTTTTAGAGAGATTTCGGATGAAAGATTGTTCACCAAGTATAGCACCCATTATAAAGGGTGATAAATTCAGCTTAAGTCAGTGTCCCAAAAATGAGCTTGAGCAGGAACAAATGAGAAACATCCCATATGCTTCAGCTGTTGGAAGCCTGATGTATGCTCAGGTCTGTACCAGACCTGACATTGCATTTGCTGTTGGATACTAGGAAGATATCAGAGTAACCTAGGTATTGACCACTGGAGAGCTGCAAAGAAGGTAATGAGGTACTTTCAAGGGACAAAGAGTTATATGCTCATATTAGACGAACCCGATAATCTGGAGGTTGTTGGGTACTCCGATGCGGATTTTGCTGGCTGTGTTGATTCACGTAAATCATACATGCTGGTTATGTTTTCATGTTTGCCAGTGGGGCCGTATCTTGGAGAAGTGCAAAGCAGACCTTGACTGCTACTTCCACGATGGAGGCCGATGTTCATATCTTGTTTTGAGGCTACCTCATATGGTGTATGGTTAAAGAGTTTTTATATCTGGGCTTAGTATTGTCGACTCTATTTCTAGGCCATTAAGATTGTACTGTGATAATTCAGCTGCTGTATTTATGGCTAAGAACAATAAGAGTGGTAGTCGAAGTAAACATATCGACTACAAGTACTTAGCCATAAGAGAACGTATTAAGGAAAAGAAAGTGGTCATCGAGCACATTAGCACTGAGTTAATGATAGCTGATCCTTTAACTAAAGGCATGCAACTAAAGAGTTTTAAGGATCATGTGATGAGAATGGGACTTGGTTCCATAATGTAATTTTTATTATATTTAATTTAATAAAACTCTTATTCAGTTGATGTTTTCTCATTTAACCTTGTGTACACATTTGTTTATTCATTTATTTGAGAAATATCATTAAGTCTGGACCTAGAATAAACATCGGGTTTATTCATCAAGTTCTATAAGATTGAGAAGCACAATGCATTGTAATACATGGGAGATAATACTCGTCATTAGAGGACCTATCACCATGATTCATGAATTTTGTTTCTCATTAAGATAAATTATGGAATCATGGATCAAGTGGGAGAATGTTGGTTATTCTCTTTCTTTTTTTATTGGAAACAAATAACCTCTAAATATGGTCCATGAATCTCATAATAAAGGAACAATATTATCCTACATAAATAGGGAACAATAAATCCCACTAAATTAGGAAATAATATATCCCACTATATCATGAAAGATATGTTCCAAATAATTCCTAATTTTGTGAAGCAACTCATTGATGGAATGAGTTATAAATAGGAGTATTACGGGGTCCTAATCCTGCTCACCACTACAGAAATACACCATCTATATTGAGTGAGTTAAGGTTTAGAAGCACCAACCGTAACCGAGGCGTAACATTATTCTCCACCGAACATGACACCTATTTGCTTTGCAATGGCTGGAAGTATGTAAATGATTTATTTCACTTCCGCTGCCGCATATGATTAAGTTCTATATGCTAGTTTAACATTGGTAAGACTTGACTTACATATATCATTTGGTTTGGATGCAAACCAAGCCTTGGCTTGCTGATGATTTGATCAATTAAAGAAAAAAAGTGGCTTAGACCCAAAAGAATAACCGATTGTCCTGGATTCTCCTCTCTTTCCCTTACACTCAATCAGACATAGCAAAATAATTAATTTTTAAATCAATACATCTTGTTTAAATTGATTTATCTTATTTAAAATTATAATTAGACTCCCAAGTACAACTTGATTCATACCACCACGATTGAATGATCCAATCCACGTCTTGTTGCTCATTACCCGTATAAATGCTGTTGCAATGTGTGCACTTATATTATAATATAATGGCGACCTAATTTTGATCTTGCAAAAAAACGCCATTTGCCATATCAAAAATTCAAAGAGCTTCATATGTCTACTATCTTAGCAAATACAAAGAGGTTGCTATAATGTTAGGTAATTAAGTGGCAGGCCTTAATCATTTACAATTACGGAAACAGACACCAGATTTTTAAAAAATAAAATTTACAAATAAAAAAATTGTACAATAAAAAGCAAAAAGCTCAAAGTTTTTAAAGTGCGCTTGCCAATTTTTAATATAAATGAGATGAGTGAACATGAATAGAAAAGAAAAGAAAGGAAAAGAATTTAATGGAAATGGAATGAAGTGTAATTTTTATTTTGTATTTTGTAGATTATGAAGGAAATAGAAAAAAATAAAGATAAATAGAATTAGTATTGATAAAATTATTATTATTGTTATTTTGATTTAACATTATTATAAGGGATAGTTTTGTAATTATATCTTATTTCAACTCATTTCCATAATTTTTCTTTGATTTTGAGAGAAAAAGGTGAGCTTCAAAGTGGAAATGTCTCCATTCATTTCTTTCCTTTTCTATGTATTTCCATTCTCTATTTAAGTGACAAATGCATTATTTTTATCGGTTTCCTTCCATTTCCACTACTTTGTACCAATCCAAGCATACTGTAAACATTATTGTGATCATTTTTCCTTGGAGAAAAAAAAACAAAGAAAAAAAAAAGTCATCATTTTCTGTTACATGTACGTATGTGCTTGGATTGGTCCAACAAGGATGCTAACAATTTCCCTATTTGAAGATCAGCAAGCCTTATTGAGTGTCATAACGAGAAGCAATGAATATATAAATTTTGGAAAAATTGTAAATAATCTTTTAAACTTGATTTAGATTATAAATATATTATAAATTTTCAAATATTATAATAATCCCACTGAACTATAAGAAATTGGCAATATAAAAATACTTATTTTTTTAGTTTTAAAAAACACACTAAGTCACAATTTAGGAGGCGCCACACACAATTTGATAAGTTTAGAGGGTCATTTTATATTAAGGTCAAAAGTTAAGGTGGGTTATTTACTAATTTATTAAAGAAGTTGTTTATAATATTTGAAAGTTTATGATATATATCCATACCTATATTAGGAGGTTTTTTTTTTTTGAAAATTTTCCTTAAAATTTCAGTAATTCTTTGGTAATAGTTTGTAGACACTTAATTGTAGATAACCAAAATTTAAAGACTAATTCTTAAAACTAAAAGTGTAAAGACTATGTGATTATTTTTCTCATAAAAAAAAATGGTCTCATGACATTACACTCGACCAAAGACAAAATGTTATTTTGTTTATCTAAAATATAGGTATTTGCTAACTAAACGTACTCAGTAGATACACCATACAAGATTAATGTAATTTACGTAGGTTTTTATAGGGATATCCAATTAATATATTGTCTAGATTATTTATCATTATTTTGTGATATGTCGTGTCTTTTTTTTTATGATTTTTTAAAAATAATTATTAGGTGGTAGTGGTGGTGGCAGCGGCACCAACCACAAAGGTGCATCAAACCACATACTTGCTTAATTTAATGGAATGGCTGAAGCCAAAGTCGTGTTGTCAACCAGGTATAGAGATGGCCGCATAACTTCCCAAAATGGTCATCAATCGCACTACTATTTCCTTCTAGGGGCTAGCCTCCCATGGTGGCCGGGTTTTTTTTCCCTGCAATTTTTTTTTTCCCTTACGAATTCATCTTAAAGGAATTTAAACTTTGTTGATTTTGGTATGCCAAAATTGCACCAAATGGTTAGAAAAAATTTATATATTTCCTTAGCCCCACTTGGTATATTAGAACTTGATTGCACGATGTTCTAATTTCTTACGACTTGTTTGTTAAAATTGAAAATTTAATAATCCCTATTCTAAAAATGTCAAAGAGTTTCTAGGATTTCTGCATGTATCCTTCAAGAATTTAGGAAGATGAAAAATGATCAACGAACTATAAATGAAAATTTTCAACAAAAATTGCAATAAAAAATTTTCGTATAGCAATTTGAGATGGATATTAATCTTTTAGATAATACACATTAAGTTTGTTTACATATAATATATACATATCAATCACATTCAATACATGATAATGATAATGGATAATTTAAAAAAAAATTTGCCATCAATGCTTTTAGTATTAAAATATTATTGATACATACACTTTCATATATATATATATTTTATATATGAATTTTTTTTCAGTAAATCGTTTTTCTTTAATTTTTTATTTTCGCGATACAATAATGTTAACTATTTTCTCTCCCTTGTTGTATGACAATACTTTGAACATCCACACCAACAGAAGCTACCTAGTACTAGCGACCAAGATATATACAAGTAAAAAAGATAACAAGTACAATAAAACCCGAATTTTTATACCAACATCATGAATCATACTAAGAGAAATTTTAATAAGTTAATCACTTAAAGTGACTATTACAATAGTTGCTTCTCCTATTATAGTAATATATTTTTCAAATACAAAAAAAAATATATTTTTATTATAAAAAAACTATCGATAGTGTTATAAATGTATTAACGTCTTTATAAACCTATTAATAGTTTCATTTGTAAAATAAAATACTTCCAAACATAGTAAAATATGATTTGATAATAATAAAAAAAAAATTTTATGATATAGTCATTTTTAGTAAATACATTATAAGATTTCCCAATTTTTAATATTACACTGCCATTCACACACAAAAAAATTTCACTCTTTACTCTTCCCTGCTTAGAAAGTGCTAACCTCCCACTGAAAAATGATCTTCCCCTCACTGCCGAACTCGTTACACAATGCAAAGCCTCATTTTGTACCCAGACCTGCTGGTATCAGCGGAGGCAAAAATTTTGGTAATCCACATTGCCTGAGCATTTTTCGATTTGAACTTCATCTTGCTCTTTATTTTGCAATAATTCCGCCAAAATAAATTCGAGATCGGCAAAAATGCCCGTGGAAATGATCTCCTAATTGGTTGGAATCTAATTGATTTCCCATCTCAATAAAGTATGCCTTGCCTCTATATTTCCCCTGCTAACATTTCGCGAACGGGGTCTCGGGAACAAGGACACTATGATTTATGTTCTCCTCCCTCTCCGCAGCGGAATTTCGTTTCTGTTGGTGGATTTCGGGCAAGGATTCATTGCCTGGAGGATTTTCAAGCGCTGGAGGCGGCGGTTGGACTGGAGAGCTACTTGAAAAGACGATATCCGAGCGACATAGAGGCAATTCCAGTGTGATTAGCCATGTATCGATGCATGGTACATGAAATGCATGATTGCAATTTGGTAGAAGTCTTATGCTTTCATCCTCCAGGAATTCACTTAGACAAACTGGACAAGTCCCTTCAAATAGAGCTACAACCCTTCTTATTTTTTGCATATCGTAATAGATTTGATCAAGGCCTCATCTAGGCCTTTTTCCAGAGGCATGCCAGGGTTTCCCTGGTCCGACCCCGAGTTGCCATATTTGTCTTCAAATTTGCTTCAGGATCGTGTTTTCTGACCTCTAGTGTTCCTTTTCCCCAATATTTGGGAAAAATTATGGTATAGTAAATACTAGAAGAACAGCACTCCTAAAATACCGATGATAGTGTTTAAATTAGAGGGGAAACTAGGCCCGAAATGGTCATCGGGGAAATCGAGAGGAGGTGGTGGAGGAGGGAGAATTGTGAAACACCACCGAGGACAATATAAGGTACAAAACCTTTCAAGCAATTGTTAGAGTCATCTTAGGTTTCCAAGTTTTGAGGTACCTGACGATGCTATATTTTTAAGAAGTATTAATAGAAGATTTATCATCACTAGGAAGGGAATATTGGGGGTCTTAAAGGGTTTTTCTGGGAAAATTTGGTATTGGATTTTGGAATCAATTTCAATGCATGGTGAAGAAGAATGAAATGCTACAATTAAAGTGGTGAGGAAAAATTTTACTTCATGAAGGGGACAAAAGATGGCGTTAAAAAAGAGCTAAAAAAAAAAAGGCTTTGGAAAGGATTGCAAAGGGGGGAAAGTGAGTATGGTTGAAAAATTCATTCGTTCTTTTTTCTCATCTTTCCCTTTTCCCTTTTTTTAAAGGTTCGATGTTTTTCTATTTTTTGTTTTTTTCTCTTTGGCATATTTTCCCTTGGGGGAAAAGGGGGCCCTTTTTAGGGAATTTAATAAAAGCGAAAAATGTTTTTTTATATTGCTCAAAACCCCGGGCATTATTTGAAGTTGTGTGTTTCCCCTTGAAATTTTAAGAAGGGGAAAAAAAACAGTTTCTTTAATGATAATTATAACGGGAGGACGAAATTTTTATTTCTAAATGTAAATAAATGTTTGTATTTTTTAAAAAAAAAAAAAAAAGAAAAAAAAAAGGGGGGGGGGGGGGGGGGGGGGGGGGGGTTTTGCAAACTAAGGTTAAACAAAAAGAGAAAGCTAAAGCATCCAAAAGCGGCCCAAAACATGCCCACTCTGCCTCTAATCTTAAACTATAATAATTCAGTTGTTGTTGCTGTACCATCATGAGAAGATACTCTTGTTAGTTTATCGATTTGTTGTCATGCCACGCCCCTTTCCCGCTATTCTCTATCACTATAATCACAATACTTTTACAAAAAATAGGGCTCCACTTTTGGGAATCATGGAATACGAGCAAAAAATATTACTAAAGAATACAGCATAAAACGAAATGGAAATGTTGATAAATCCCGTCAAATCACAGCGTTAACGATTTTTTTTTTAAACCATGTTTTGTGGTTGTTGATCATCTGACGTCTATTAAAAATTTCGATCTTAAAAAAAAGATTTTTTATTAAAAAAAAGAAGAGAGGGGAGAAAAAAGAAGCTCAAGCCCCCACTTAGTAGTAAGCGATCTAAAGATACGTAACAAAAGTTTGTGATGGCAATTTTTATAAAAGCAATGATATACTATTTTTTAAAAGAAGCTTTGATAACACTTGGTGCTTGCTGGAATAAATAGTGAAAGGCCCAGGTTCCACGTGATAACCGAAAGTTGAGAGAAAATTATTTGGGGATATCTAATTTTGCGATACTTTTTGGCTGGGATTTAAAAAAAATTATATAATTTAATTAATCATTGAATATCTTTTCGTGTTTTAATTTTTTTTTAAAATTTAGATTTTTGTGATGTCAAAGTTATATTGAGTAACCGACATCGTAGTTTTTAAAACATTGTATTTGGATTTATATATTATATATATAAAGGGCTAAATCATGAAATTGCTCCTGGAGAGTTGAAAAGGGAGACATAGAGGCAAAAAATTAAAAACTGATATAAAGGGCCCCATAGAGATATCAGAAAATATAGGTCATGACCCCGTAGACACAGGGAAAGTTATGTTGGTCCGGCGGTACTCAATCCAACTGCACCCGATTTAGTCTATTCGACGAGTTTGGGTCTCGATCTCATTTCACTTTAAACCTTATCACTATCTTTTGCTTATTGAAATAGAATTATTATTCTCTTTATTATTATAGATCAATTATTTCTCATTCGATTTGTAAAAGACCATGTAATATTGATTTTTTAAAAAAATTATTTAACATTTATATAATGTATAAAAAAAAAGTCACGATTAAGATTTTATAAAAACTTTTTTGAGGGGAAACGGTTTTTTTTTTTTTTTACGTTTAAAATATAAATCTAGGTTGACATAACTTTCCTCTTTTTACTCCTCACGAAAAAAACACAAACTCCCCAAAAAAGGAAAAAGACAGTCTATCAAAGCCAAAAGGATTTTTCCAAGTAAATTAGGTAAGAAAGATAGTAAATTTGGTGAATTTTCCAGGTGAAATGGAAAAAAACAAATCATTTTTAATCCTTGTGTAAACTAGAACTAAATTTTTAAAGGAAAAAGGGACGTAACGAGAACGAGACTCAACAACTTAAGGATTAAATTTCATAGAAATTTTAAATGTAAGTACCTTTTAATCCCTGTAATTGATTTTTGGAATTATATGTTTTAGGATTAAGTTAAACCTGGGAAATAAGAAAATTTAAATTTAGAAGAGTTGGAATAAAGAAATTGGGGTTTCAGGGGAATTTTTTCAAAGAAATACACATTTCTACCAACACGGTCGTTTTTTTCGACGGTGTTGAATTGGGGCCCAAAACCGAGAGATATAGGGACTTGTCTACTTTACTGTGTTCCAACCATGTTGAATAAAAACCCATACCGAGAGAAAACACGACTTATCTTTTAGGGGCATTTTCCCAAACCGTTTTTAAAAACAAAACTCCCAAAAGATACACAACCTTTGACACGATCGTGTATTAGCCTGTTTTGGAGCTACCTTTTTTAAACAGGGCCCTTTGTTGAGTAAAACTTTATTTTAGTGATTTTATCTTTTTTAAAATTTCTAATTAGGCAAATTTCCACGTAACCAAAGATAGTTAGAAAGGGCTCTTAGAGAATTTAAATGATTAAGTTTTAAGAGAATTAAGAGATGATATTAATCTTAGATTAGTACAAAGAAGGACTTGTTGATGATGTACAGATTTTAGTTTAAATTTTAAAGGCCCAAGCCCCGAAGTACTTAAGACTAGGACTCAAGATACATGAAATTTTGGGTGTGTTGTTTTTTTCTTTTTTAAGATAGTATAGGGTATTGAAAATTGATTTAATTGAGTGAATGAATTAAGTGTTTAAGGTAGTGTAGGGTGTTTGGTTTGGGCCCTAGGACCCCATAGTGATAGATCCCTAAGGAGCACCCCAATGACCCTTATGTGACTTTTTATCCCAAATGGAGTTGTGTTTTGAAATGATCTAGGTTGAATGTTGGATTAAGGGGTTTTTAAGTGGACATAGGTGAAGGCCCCGTAGGGGTAGTTTTCTATCATCAAGATTAAGTGGCTTAAGGGAACATAGGTGTGGGGCCCATATTAGTAGTTCCTATCATCAAGATTAAGTGGCATAAGTGACATTGGGTGGGGGGGCCCATAGTGGCAGTTTTCATCACAATTCATTTTCCCAATGTTTTAAAGGGTTGGGGTTAGGGGGTCAGAGTAACCTATTGTTACTTATGGATTTAAATTTTGGGTATCATAAAATGGTGCTTACGTTTAAGTACTGCAAAAATGCATGTAAAAACCTATTCGTGTGTTGTTCATGTGTATGTTTTTGTGTTATCTCACTAGGCATTTTAACTCACCCTTTGGGGAATACTTTTTAGATTAGGTATGGGGGAGTGTCGATTTTCATAGGGGGAAAAATTTAGGAAATGAATAAACCCCGAGGAGGGAAGAAGGAGGATTATCATTTCTTTATAGGGAGTGAATTTTAGAATGATTTTGTTATTTGTTTGGAAAAAAAAAGTGGTTTTTAGAGAATATGTAATTGGAATTTTTTTGGACTTTTGTTGCATTAAATGTTGAATAGGGGGTTTTTTATGAAATTGATTTTAAAGTTGTAGGATGTATCAAAATGTTTTATACAGAAATTTTTAATAAAAAGGTATTAGAGTTGGTCTAGGTCTTAACGTGTTTTATGAGATAAGGACACCCTGGCGAGCAATAATGCGCCCGGGTTTCGAGAGTTACAAATTAGGTGGTATTAGAGGGTTTTTGGGTTTTTTATCTTTAAGGTCTTAAGTTTTAATCTATAGAGGATAGGTTGATGAAAAAATTTAAGACTTTGTTTTGAAACTCTTGAGCATAAGTTGTTTTTCTTAAAAAGGGTTAGGTAATGATCCTTAGAACTTTAAAAGGAAAAAATAAAACTTAAAATGTTATCTTTAAAAGGGAAATTAAACGCTTGATTTGTTTAAAATAGTGAGACAAAAAAAGAAAAGTGGGTAAAGTAATGAGACGTTTAAATTTTTTTATTTAATTATTTTCTTTTTATTATTATTTTATTTATATTCCTTTTAATTGATTTAAATTATTTTGAGTTAAAACGTCTTTTGGAAGGGTATATATATTTTTATATACTAACATATACTAATTTCCCCCATCAGTTGACACTAACCTTTAAAACTTTTTGTTATCTCTTCTTAAATAGAATGTCTCTAAGAAGAATCACCGAAAACAAGAGTTAGAAGGAGTGTTAACGTAACAACCTCAATGAGGAGGAAGTTTTGAATCCATAAAAAAATAAGGGGAAAAGAGGTTAGATGGCTAAAGAGACACTTGAACTGCTTCATATTGTGAACCACTTAGTGGGAATTTCTAGCACAACAACGCCAGCCCCCAAAGTCTCACAGCATAGGAAAAGTCAATAAACTCATTAGCTTTGATAGGTTCTTAAAGTGGCTAAAGAGTTTTTTAAACCTTTTAAAATAGATGACCCAATTGAAAAATAAAGGGTTGGGTATAGGAAATTGAGAAGAATTTGCTGCCCTTTCCCAAAAACTAGAAGATAGGGGAAAGGGAAAATTTTGTTGGGATTTATGTTGAAGGGAAAATACAGCAAAAAAGGTGGGCCTTGCCCCGACTTGCGGGGGGGAAAGTATGAACTGGGGCTTTTATTTAAGGGGCTTTTTTTTTATAAAGATACTTCCCAACAGCTTTAAAGATTTAAAAAGGAGAATGAATATTACAATTGTGAGTAAGGGGACCCAACAGTTAAAGAATGGGAGTAGAGCTGGGAAACCCCCCTCATCCAATTTAAATTTCCCGAAAATGTGCGTAACGATTTATAGGTCTTGAGTTAGGAGATTCCAAGAGGTTTGGACTTGCATCTAAACTTGTAATGGAGGGCCCTTTTTGCTAAATACATATGTTAAAAAAGATTGTTTAAAGCTAAGTACCTGGAGTAGAGAAGAAAATTATTGAAGAATAGCGGTGGCCTAGAGCAACTATAGCTCTAGGAAAAAGACCTGTCTGTAGTAAGATGGGGTAAGATAGAGGCAAAAGACATCATGTGTAGCAAAGCAAAACAAGAGTGTTGTAGCCCCTCATCTCTAAATCAAACAAGTCCTTTTGGCATTCTACAAATAGACCCAAATGTAAATGTACCAAATGCTGGATGAGGCTTCATAATTGAGAGAGTGTAGATGGCTACCTAGAAGGGGCTTGTTCTCTTGTGAGGAAGATTCGGACACAGTAGTAAGCATTACAGGTGAGAGGTCGTCCCCTTAATTTTCTATCATGTGTTGCAATCAAAGGGGATTACAAGGCAATCAACTATCCTCAAGGACAATTAAGAAACAAGTTAAAGCCCAATTAACAGGTAGCTAACTAAACCTCTAAAGTGGAGGATAGAGAGGGTAGACCACAAGTAGAGGGTCCCAGACAAATAGTTCCTTACCAGGGGTGCTTAACCCTTCACCAGCTGCAGCACAGGACATCCCTCACATAGACATACATTGTAGGTATGCTTCCAGTAAGTCACTGTTACAATGCGTATATACTGTCTAAATACTGGTGCATTTGTATCTTGTGTGTAAGGTTTTGTATGTGCATGTGCATTGAATGGTTGAAAAATGTAATGATTATCTGGCTTTTAGCACTCCTGGAGTTAAGAGTAAGATAAGTAGATTATGTAGAGGACTGGAATAGAAATACATGGTAGGGCGGATGCTAGTAAAACCCCCTAATATTGGAGATGATAGAATTTGGCTATATTATGGGTGTCAATTGGCTGTCAAAATATCTGTCACCATTGACTACCACAATATGGTGGTGCAATTTAATTGCTAGGGGAGGAATATTTTGAATATAAGGTAAAAGTGTAGAGAACACTAACATGTCACTTATGAGATGTGGGGGAAAAAGTGTGCTAAAATCTATAGTTGTTAAAGCCAATGAAGAAGTTAAGATGGAGGAGTATCGGTTGGTAAGGGGGTTTTCTGATCTGCTTTTAGAAGACCTTTCTTAGTTAACCCCTAGCTAGGGAGATAGAATTTAACATTGGGAATTAGTAAAAAATGTTTACGGTACCCATATCAAAACTAGTCTACGGATAGCACTAGGGTATTTGGAAGCATTAGGAAATAGTCACATATGCTTAGGATAAGGGTTTCGTAAAGACCCAGTGTCTCTCATTGGGTATACGAGTCTTGTTTGTAAAGGAAAAACGATTGAAGCATGAGACTCTTACATAGACTATGCGAAGTTTAAATAGGTCATGATTAAGAACAAATATCCTCTTCCTAGATAGATTACCGGTTGACAGTTGTAGGGTGCTTAAGTGTTCTCCAAAGTAGACTTGAGATCAGGCTACCATCAATTAAGAATAACTAAAAAAAGAATACTTTTAGAAAATAACATTCAGACTAGATATAGGCACTACAAGTTTCAAGTGATGCCCCTTTGGACTAATGAATACACCAATTGCATTCATGGATCTAATGAAACAGAAGTATTTAAGGATTTTTTAGATAAATTTGTAATCATTCTTTATAGATTGTATTGATATTAACTGTAATCCCCCATGTTGCCCTAGGAGTCAATATTTTCAATATAATCATTTTCAATTTTTCAAATTTTCATTTTTTTTTCCTAATTTAGCATAAAATAATAAAAATGTTCAAAAAATAAAAATAATAGGAAATCACTTCATTTTGTAAAAATGATTTCGGAATTAGCAATAATGATTAATAAACAATTTTTACAAATTTTGAAATTCACAAAAAATACAAAAAATTTAGAAAAATCGCAGGCATATATGTAATTTGGCGAAATAAATAGAATCGCGAAAGTGGGCTAGCCCGCTGGTCCGGACCATGGCTTAGTGCGAGCGGGGGTGTGGGGCTCGGTAGACGTTCGAAGCGGGGGGAAGCAGTTTCCGGTTTTGCAATTTTTTCGACTTTTCCAGGACACGTGGCGGCATATGATGGCTGGGGAAGAAACGCAACGCGCCCGGGCGCGTGTTCGTCTCTAATCCTCATTTGCCCGAGTCGCCGGTGAAGAATTTTATTTCGGATTTCGGGCCGTTTTGATTCGATTTGTTTTGCAAATATCAATCTTATCGTCAACAAATATTAGATAAACTGATGCTATTCATTTGCTAATCGCAAAACAAAAATCGTTGGGAATGGGCACCGAATCGGAGTTGGTTTTTCAATCGAAAATCCGATCAGCTTCAATTGAAGAAGGAAATTTCGAGCTTATCCAGCTCGATTACAAGCGCCTATAATAGAGGAGGAGATGAGGAAGCAAGAACACAGATCTAGAATTTGCGACGAGAGAGAGAAAAGAGCGTTAGATAGATCGGAGGAAACCCCAAAGTTGCGACCGCCAATCGGAGTTGAGCCACCGCAAGGGAGACGTTCTGGGAGTAAACCGCCACCACATCGGATTCAGCACCTCTCAAGAGCTGGAATTCGACTCTTCACCCGCCACAAAAAGACCGCCGGAACGCCGTGAACGAGCTAACCCTGCGTCGTGTCCGATTGATCAACGAACCCGATTCGATCCGGGACTTGACCCGGACTGGACACCGGACCGCGCACCGTGATCGGATCCAGGTACAGTTGGATTTTCGGATTTTTTCATTTTTTATTTAATTAATATTTGTTTTATTTTAATCCGGAATTAATTAATTAATTTATTATTTGTTATTTAGTTATTATTTAAATTTTATTTTAAATAGAAATGTAGAAATTGATTTTTCTAGAATTTATAATGTAGAAGTTAATAAAAGAAAAAATAATAAATATGATAGATAAAAAATAATAATAATTTAAATAGTAGAAAATAATAAAATTAGGAAAAATAATAAATCATAAAATTTTTAGATGTCAAATAGGTAGCAGTGAAACAAAAATTCCAAAAAAAAATCACAAAAAATCAACAAAATCACTAAAAAAAAAAATTCCCCAAAATCAACTAAAATTCCAAAAAAAACCACGAAAATCCTCAAATATCTCAGAAATCACAAAAATATAATAATATAAAATAATAAATCATAAAAGTCGTAAAAAATCATAATAAGATAAATAAATAAGTTTTAGCTCACTTAGAAAAATCATTTTCGTCAATAAATCAAAATTGATGTTTTCTACAAAAAATCATTTTCAAATGAAATCAAGCTTTAGGCTTAGAGTTTAGGGAAAATCCCAAAAAATTGTTAAGAACATAAATCGAAAGAAATTTCAAAATTAAAATTCACCATACACTAAAGATTTTCAGAAAGCGAACTACGGCTTGTTTGTCCTGTTGTAGCAGGTACGTAGGCACCAATCCGGATGTCAACCATAAAAAAATGTAAAAATCCTTTTTCTGAAATAAATTCAAAGGACATAACAAAAATTAACAGAAACACAATGGAAAACATCATTTCTAAAGATGAACAATTTTAGGAGATTAGGTGGGTAACCGAATTAGGTTTTAATAGGTTAGCCTCTTAGGGGGGGGGGAAAAAAAACTTAGAAACTTGGTTTTTCCTTTTTCTCTTATCACAAACGAGAAGAGAGAATAACGACGATAGTAGTCCAAATTAAGGCTAATTCCGCTCCTTTAGTCTTAATTCACTTTTTCCCACCACTAACAACAGGTGGGTGGCGACTCCAAAATATCAATACGAAATTCCTAACTCTAGTCGTGGGATCTAGATTAGATGAGCATAGGGTTTAGTTTAGATCGGCATTAGGAATGGGAATTCAAAAATTAGACTCGACGAGAGGCGAACTCACTGGGGACCATTCCAGCAGGCTAGCCACCTGAAATCCCTCCAAGCTGTTCTCTTTAAGGTAATGTGTTTCAATTCATTACTTTGTTACTAACTTTGCAGGGATTTTGTAAGATTTTGGTTTTCTTTTACTTTGGGGGTTTTGCATGCATACATATGTTTGTGTGAGTAGATAATGACGGTCGAACCGGGACGTCCTAGAAACTTGAGACGGGGAGCCATTGTGTAGGTTTCGGGCGAAGTGTGTTGATCACCGTTCGGGACTAATTTAGGGCTACCCCACCCTATGCTTCGATTTATGGCCTGAGATCCATTTCTTCGAGAATGCGGAGGCATAGAGTTGTGGACCAGTTAGACCAACCTACTTGCAGTTACATAACATCATCGAGGGGTTGACAATTGGATGACAATGTTACTGGTTGTTATTTTGTCCTTGGAGTTCAGGACTATTTCCCTGTAACATTTTCATAGCTCAGTTTGTACTAGGCTCTTTCCTATTGTAATAGATGGCTAGTAGTGCAGTCAACCGCCTCTCCGCAAAGAGTATTCGGGGATTGTACAGACCTTTGAGACCCAAAAATTGGTACTGCGACACTGGTTTACCTTGTACAACTAGTGGAGCAGGCCTTCATCCAGCAAAAAATCGGCCCCATCCCTCTCACTGATTAAGTCAGAGGCGAATTTACTATGGTCCGGGCCATTGCTCCAGTTATGGCGAGACTTCGAGCCCGCAGCTTTCTTCATGGACCGCAGGAGATCACCCCTACCCTGGAGGAGTACACCCAGTGGCTTACAGGGCTCCAGCACTGACTGATCAGATTTAACACGCCAGACCTCGAGGCGGGCCAGCCGGCACCTTCAGTAGATGCTAGGCATCGCCAAACAATAACAGCGGTCACCCAAGCCCTGGCAGGATGTAATGGGGTATTGCTTACGAATGGATGACTTAGAAGCCTGGTTTATTGCCCGAAAGAAGACAAGGGGGACAGAAAGGGACATCCTGCGTGGGGACCTAAGACTTACAGACAGAGGAAGGGTGTACGCTTTCTCTTGACAGCCTTCGCCACCATACTGTTCCCCACCGGGACCTTTATATTTCACTACCGGGTTGCTGACGCTGGTAACCCAATTTCTGGTGGGAAGATCTTACATCTGGCTCTACTGGCTGAACAGATCCGGAATTTGAATTTCCTAAGAAGAAGGGCCATGGGATCCTCAGCCTCCAAGATCATCCTTCTGCTAAATTATGGTCGTAAGCCACCTCAATGCTTGGGCTGACATGGTCAGGAAACCTAGCCAAAAGCGTGGATCTGGTGGGTTCTTGTATAGAAAAAGGTGAGTTACCGACAAACATTACCAGCCTCAGTTGGGTTGATCTGCTTAGGAAGCTTAGCGCTAAAGATATTCTTATGGACATCCAGGTGGTGTTGCTGCAATAGATATCAATCTTAACCTGCGTACTTTCCAAGCAGTGCCATTGACGGGAATCAGCGGAATGTATCGGATATCACCCCAACTCCGTTATGTCCGCCAATTCAGGTTCCAATTCTGGTACCGTTCCAGACATAGTTTATCGGCCTTCACTCGAAGCAGTTCACCTTTGGAGTTCCTAGGATCCGAACCTGTAGGTAGCGAGAAAATTGCTAAGCTGGCAGAGGTCAACAGCACTTTGGGAGGCCAGACTCGAAAGCACGAATGTGGACCTCGGGAGCTTAGATGGCGAAGTGGGAAAACACGAGCCACCAGAGAGTTTGTAAACCGTCGGCTATTTAACCAGACGGGGAAAGAGCATTTTACCGGGTTTTTCAGACGGCACCCAGCCAAGACAGATAAGATCAATCAGAGACAGAGATCACCTGGTGAGGCAGCGTCAAGGGCCCGGTTGGAAGTTGATTTCGAAGCTGACAGCTATAAGAAAACATTGGAAGGGGACACTGCAAGGAATCTGGACCAAGAAACAAGGCTCTGGAAGCGCAATTAGAGAATTTGCCAAGCCTGGGTAAGGAACTAGAAGCCATCATCAGTGGGAAGCCTGAGCCTCCACTATAGAAGACCAAAAAGAGCTAGGAAATAGAGCTTATTTTGTAATCTTTGTTTTTTTGAACTCCAGAATTATTAATAAAAGTGAAGTTTTAATATACATTGTCAATCTGTTGTCAACCCTTTTATATTTTAGCATCCGCGTGAACATGCATATTCATTCTGCATCCATCATATAAAAAAGAAATGCGCGCCAGGTATCGAAATAGCTTCCTAAGCACCGAACCCACCCCAGTAGCCCGTCCTACGCGCTCAAGAGCAAAAATGGCCAACAGCAGTGCAACTGCACAACCCAACGCTGAAGACTGCGCAGGACTCTAGGATCATATCCTAGAGAAAACGGTCCAATAGTTGGCTGCCCAGGTTCACCTCTGACTGAAAGCATCGGCTCCTGCACAATACCCAGCGGCTCAAGAAGAGTATTCAGGGCAGAAAGGAAAATGCAGTGAGGGACAACATCTGGAATACGAAGGATTCAAATTCCCACTCTTTAACACCAGCCTTCGAGTATGAGCGTAAGGTCAGCAAGGGGCGACCTCTGATGAATCTGAAAAAGGAAATGGATGAGAGACATAAAGGAAAATGGAGGAGAAGCGACTCTTCCAGCAGCTCAATGACAAGATGGAAAACTATTGAAGGCCCTGATGGTTTTGACAGGCCAGAATCACTAACCTGCAGCATACAGGGAAGAGGCATACCCTGACAAGTTCAGACCCAGATTTTGAACAGTATGATGGGGGACCGGCTCCCCAAGAGGCATACCTGGCTATATGCCGGAAAATGAGCATGTATGCTCAATACGACCAACTCCTATGGCTCCAGACCTTTCCAGTAGACAGCCTCACAGGCCCGCATTGGTCTGGTATATGCCTCCTCGAAACTTCATACATTGTTCAACACCTGGGTAAAAAGCTAGCCGGCCTTTTATGATCAATACAAGTTTAACATCGAATGTTGCCCCATCGGTAATCTATCTAGGGAGTCCTCCGAAAAAGAAAAAACTTACTGTGCCGTTCAAGGAATATGCTCAGCGCTGGACGGGCCCAACCGCCGGGTAGCCACTCCGAGTTTCTGAAAAGGAATTGACATCCTATTTGTCTAATACTTGGACAAACTACTTTTCACATTGGTAGGTCAGACTTCTTCAGTTTTGCAGGAAGTAGTGGCTGACAGGTTGCAGATTGAGAATGCCATCACACTGGCAGGCTCCAATCAATGGATCCTCTAGGGTACACAAGGCCCTTAGAGGGAGAGAGGTAAACAGGGTAGGGTTAAAGAACCCACAGTCAGTACAGTGAATTCTAGTAAGGCAGAAAACCTAGGACTCGGGTGGTAGGTTAACTTTCCAAACACGAATACCCCGCCCAGCACACATACGACGGGTCATACACAAGTCGCTAGGGCCCCAAGGCAAGTTTAGTTACACTCCAATCCCATACCGCTCAGTAGGTCTTCGCCCGGTTGTGGGCAGACAATTGATTAGTTTCGAACTCCCAACGGACCTATACAGGCCCAAAACTTCGACTCCATACTCAAGTGTGCTATCACATGGGTCACAGGGGCACTCCCAGATAGGTGCTGGAGGCTCGGCACAAAATCCAAGACTTGATTGACGCAGGGATCTACAAATTGGATTTTGTGAACACCAAACTTAATGTCAACACCAACCCATTGGGGGGGGGGCCATCACAGGCCTACATCATCAGGAATCACGTCTGAAGAGTCAGCTCCCTTAAGAAGCCCTAAAACAGAATCGGGACTGAGAACCGCTTCGGAGAGGTAGAGATCAAAGGCACACATTAATGGAAGATGGTTATCCGGGGACCCCACGGTTGGCACTTTGGGAGAATCACACGGAGTTTCAGTCTGGTTAAACTATTCTTTACACCTCGAACTGAGCAAGGGCCGCCTAGTGGGGGGGGGCCGGATTTGAGCAAGCAAGACAATCTAGCAAAGGAGAGGGAAAGACCTTCAACATGATCAATTCTCAGAAGCCCCGGGTTTACGATGCATGAGGGACAATCTGAGGTGCAAATCCCGAGGAAAAAGGTCTGATTCAATGTTCCGTACCAGCAGGTGAATTTACAAGGTTGCACCATGACTATCTGGCCCCCTCGAACAAGAGAGACCTCCTATAGTGGGAGGTATCACCTGCTCTGGGAGAATTATACGATACAAAAGTATAAGAGCCCGACCCGAAGAACCCAATTACGGAGAAAAATACAGGAAGGGATGAGTGGCTTGCTGCATTTACAAAGATGGTAAAGGCCAGCGAATACAAGATTCAATGGTACAATTGAATAAAAGTTCCGGCGCAGATATCTCTCATGGGCCTTCTTACCACATCTGAGCCCCCACAGGGAAGCACTCTTTAAAGTGCTAAAAAAGACAATTCAAGTACCGGAGGGTATTGATCAGGACAAGATGGGTCAAGTGGCAAAACTCTATCTTTATTTGGATCAAATATCTTTCTCTCCAGAGGAGCTAGGAGAAGGAGAAGAGGGTGAACCAACATACCAAGCCACGATTCATAGGGGTCAGGGCAATGACACCATCTCTTCTCCCGAGTGCTTATCGACAACGGGGTCATCCCTCAACGTCTGCCCATTGGCAGCACTCGACTTATGGGGGTTCGATCCCTGCAATATAAAAACCTAGCTACACAGTGGTCAGAAGCCTTCGAGGGTCAAAGAGGAACATTGTGGGGGAGTGGAACCTACCAGTGGAAATCGGTCCACAAGTATTCCTCACATTGTCTCCTTCCAGGGTCCTCGGACATTCCAAGGTCTGTTTTAATTTTAACCTGCTCTGGGACGACCCAGGATACATGCTGCTTGGTAGCCATTCCCTCTTAGTCTCACCATAAAGGTCAAGTCATCACAAATGGGCAAGATGTTCAGTGTTGGCAAGCAGGATTAGCCATATACAAGGTGATGCCAGACCTTTCATCGGGATGAAGGTTACAGTAAGACTGGGGTTGAGTTTTCAAACGAAGTTGAATGTGATGACCAGCAAGGAGGTGCTCAGTTTAATGAGGGCCGATGGGACCTTCGGATGGGGTATGTTTCTACAGGCCGCGGATGAGCACAAGCGCAGGTAGTGTTAAAGGCAGAAATAAAGGGGGAGGGAAGTGTTGACACAGATGTGCATCCCACCTCTCCAACAATCTTTCCGAAGGGGCAAATACCAATTCAAGAGCTTCGAATAAACAAAGAGGACAACAACAAAGGGAATCAATTCTAGCATGTCAACCAAATCCAGCTTCGAACAATGGTTTTGTTTTTCTTCAATAGCGCTCGGTAGCTCATGAGTAGAAAACAAATCTTTGAACAAATTTTATTGAGACTATTATCGAATTCCATTACAGTTTGTTTCTTTTTATTATTATATATGAATTTCATTTTTTATGTCATCAGGATCTCCACCATCGAAATCAGGGAATATTTCGCGCAATGTAGAAGGTAAATAACGCTGAGTCATTTCCAACGCTGCTGGGTCAGTTGTTGAAGTACGATATCATTGATCTTGAAAAAATAATACAAGAAAATGGCTCTAAAACATGAACAAAGCGGATATCTCGATCGACAAGCCTGTGGAGACAGTAATTAGGCAGCATTGGAAAAACCCTTAAGAACCTCAAAATCGGGACCAGTTTGAGTTGACAGAAGCAAAAATGTGTAGATAAATAACGAGCTATTAATCGATTATGCAGTTGTGTGTGCCTGGTCAGATATGGCGACATGCCAGGGCTAGACAGTCGATAGTGTCACAGGCTTCCCACAAGGGAAGATGTCAAAACTAAAAACAAAAACTAGAAGATTTAGGCCCGACATCTTGCTATAAAACAAAGAATGAGGTTAAGAAAAAACTACTAGAAGTACGGGTTCATCGGAGTATCACCCGAACTACCAGTTGGGGGGTGGCAATATAGTCCCCGTTATAAAAAAAACGGAAAAGTGAGTGTATGGCGTGGGACTTTCGGGATTAAAACCAAGGCAAGCCCAAAGGTTAACTTCCCCTACTCATATTGATGTTCTAGTGGATAACACGCGGGAGGAAACCATTCTCTTTCTCATTCATGGACGGTTTCTCAGGATACAATCAATTAAAAATGGCCAGGGAAGCCGAGGAAGGACAAGACCCAAACATCTTCATCACGACATGGGGAACTTTCTGTTACAAGTCATGCCCTTCGGTCTGAAAAACGCGGGCAATGGCAACGTATCAGAGAGGCCACATGGTCGCTTTACTTCACGATATGTGCATCGAGAGGTTGAAAGTATATGTCGACGAAATGATAGCTAATCCAAAGAAGGATGAAAGCCATATAATATCCTGAGGATAATTGTTCAAACGATGAGGATAGTTCCAGATTAAGTTAAACCCGGAAAAATGTACTTTCGGGGTACGACGGGGAAATTGTTAGGGTTCGGTCTCAGCCAGGAGGGCATTAAGATTGACCCTGACAAGGTAAGTCCATATTAGAGTTACCTTCCCCAGCTCCATTAAGAACGTAGAAGCTTGCTGGGGAGATTAAATTATATAGGCTCGGTTTATCTCACAACTCACCGTCAAAATGCCGGCCGCTTATTCCGTCTGTTGATGAAGAACGCCGCAATAGGAATGGAAGCGAAATGTGAAGAACTGTTCAGGACAATCAAAGACTATCTTATAAAACCCCCGTCTTGATAGTCCCGAAACAAGGAAACCCTTATTCTTATACCTCACCATACTCCGGAATCCATGGATGTGTGTTAGTGTTGGGACAGAAAGATGAAAGAGGCAAGAGAACGTCCATATATTATCTAAGCAAAGAAGTTCACAGATGGGGATAAAGGTACTCCGAGGTGGAGAGGAGTGTTGTGCGGTTTAATTTGGGTCATGCTTCGGCCTAGGCAATAACCTATACGATCATTTGAGCTGTTGACAAGAACATGATCCCTTGAAATACTTGGCAGAGAAGCCAGCATTGATGGGGTAGTATCTCTAAATGGCAGATGCTTATATCGAGTTTGAATCACGTAGGTAAATCAAAGACGCGATAAAGGGGCAAGCTTAGCCGATCAGTTGGGCTGACACTCTGTTGAGACAGATACCCAAGAAATTACAGTCCAATTTCCGGACGAGAACATATTAACTGTCGAAGATATGCAAGTAGAAAACTCTGGGAGAGAGCTGAATGGTCGGGTGGGAAGGAAACTGTTCTTCGACGGGGCTGCCAACGTAATAGGGTGTGTGGGGTCTAGGGCAGTATTGTTATCCCCAGACTGCACTCAATTCCTGCAGCGACAGACTTACATTTGCTATAACAATAAATCGGGATATGAAGCTGTTTCTTGGCTCAAGATGGCTGCCAAATGGGAATCCGTGAAATTAGAGGTGGTACGGGGACTCGTCGCTATCATACTCAAACAAGAGGGAATACAAAACTAAGACCCCATACTGCGTTATTACCGTACCATCAACACTGGAAGAGCTGATGGATGAGGGAGTTTAAGGGCAAATCACCTTCTCGTAATCCCGAGAGAGTGAAGAGATTCAGAATCAGTTCGCAGATGACCTAGCCACACTAGCTTCCGTGATTCAAAATAACAGGAGGAGCCGAGTAAAACTGATGGAAAATAGACATCGAAAGTCGGCCGCTTATTGTTTAACAATTGAAAAGATACAAGATGATAAGCCTGGTATCTCGACATCAAGGACCTTCCTCCAAGAAGGTATTACCTCGAAATGGCTAGCAAGAATGACAAAGAACGCTCAGAAGGTTGGCAAGGCTTTCTTATTAAGTGGGTCTATTACTCTACAAGAGATCATATGATACACCTTGTTGAGATGTTGTGGACAAAATGAAGCATGCGAACTCATGAAGGAAATACATGAAGGGTCACTATGAGGACCTCATATGAAACGGCTAAAGGTTGGCCCCGAAAGAAAAATTCATTGAGGTTAGGGTATTACTGGGTAACCATGGAGTTCAGATGCATAAAGTATGTTAAGCACTGCTTTGTGCAGGTATACGCAAACCGATCAATGCTCACCCAACGAGCTACATTTGTTATCGGCGCCGTGGCCTCTCTCCATGTGAGAGGAATCGACTAATCGGCCATCACTCCACACGGCATCCAATGGCCACGATTTTATTTACTGGTAGCGATTGATTACTTCACCAAATAGGTAGAAGCGTTTCATCAGTATTACCAATGTACAAAGGGGTAATAGTCCGTCTTAACAAGGGACATAATAGCCCAATATGGAGTTCCTGAGTCGGATCATCACCGACAATGGTACCTAATCTCAACAATAAAATCGATGACAGGTTTATTGTCAACAACATTCCACTAAACCACAGGAAATTCAACCCCTACCGACCTCATATGAACGGGGCCAGGCAGTAGAACTGTCTCTCAGCTAACAAAATTTTCACGAAAGATTCATCGAGAAAATGACAACAAACTTACAAAGATTTGCACGAAAATGTTACCATGTGCTCTCATGGCTTCTAGGGACTTTCAATAGAACAATCTACGGGAGCTACCCCTTACTCATTGGTATATGTTACAGAAGCAGTGCTACAGTGGAAGTCGAGATACCCATCATTCAGTATTTTGTTAGAAAACTTCAGTAAAGAAAGGATTGGAGTTTAAAGAAAAGGCTTGATCAGCTTGATGGTTTGATGAATGAAGACTTACCGCGCTATGTCATGGTCAGTGTTCATCAGAGGATGCACGAGCATTCAACAAGAAGATGAGTCCGCGGTACTTCAAAGAGGGCGTATCTAAGTATAAGAAATATGTTCTCCCGATACGCCAAGACTTCAGAGGAAAATTCCACTCCAAATTATGAAGGCCGTATGTGGTGAAAAAAGGTTCTGTTTTTCTAGGGTTGGTGCTCTATTATTAACTTAGATGGGTGGTCCAGCAATTGAGAGACCCCGTCAACACAGATGCTGTAAAGATGTACTATCCTTAGGCAGGGAATTGAAATTCTTGCCAATGTTTTCGGAAAGCCAAGATTCGATACCAAAGTTCGTTGAGCGAGTTTTTACTTTTCTACAAGCAAAGCTATTTTCCCCGAATGGCCATCAATTCCCATCACAAATAAATACACCTAAACACATTACCACACTTTGTTAATGAAAGATAAACACTAAAATGATAATGAATCTGATGTATTTGTGATATAATTTTGTCTACTCTAAGCATTAAAAACTGAGCGCTTTATTAAATTTAGGATAACATTACGTCGAAAGAGTTTGTGGTAAGAAAAGAGGCACATCAAGGATTTCAATACAGTGTCAGTATAAGCAGAAATAGAAGCAGGAACAAACCAACACGAAGGTTCAGTTGTTGGTTGCTTCCGAGTAAACTGGCAAAGCATATTAAAAATAGGTATTATCATACATCATGAAAGATCACATCATCTTGCTTAGTATAGAAAGCATGTTCAAAAGTTGCCGATGAGTCAATCATAATGTAGCACGTGTCTAGACATTTCTTTAATGGGGTTAGTCAGCCCAATATGGGCAATTTCTCGAAAAAAAACCTGTTTCTCAGGGTCAGTCATAAGGGGCACCTTTTGAGACAGTCTTTTATGGTTTGTCAGCTCATTGGGGGCACTTTTTCCTAAAAAATCAATCAAGGGTTAGTATTAGTTAGCTCAATATGGGCACTTTTCCCGGAAAAAAAAAAACCTGTTCTCAGGGTAGTCATAAGGGCACCTTTGAGACAGTTCTTTTTTAGGTTAGTCAGCTCTTGGGGCACTTTCCTATAAATCAATCCAAGGGTTAGTCGCACAATATGGGCACTTTTTCCGGAATAAAAAAAAAAACCTATTCCAGGGTCAGCTAAAATCATAAGGGCACCTTTTGAGACAGTTATATTTTAGGTTAGTCAGCTCTTGGGGCACTTTCCTAAAATTAATCCAAGGGTAGTCCAGGCCAATATGGGCCACTTTCCCGGAAAACCCGTTTAGGGTCGCTCATAAGGGCACCTTTTGAGACACTACCACAGGTTAGTCAGCCCATAGATGGGCACTTTTCTAAGAATTTTATCAAAGGTTAGTCATCTTAATATGGGCATTTTCCTAAAAAATCCGTTCTAAGGGTCAGTCATAAGGGAACCTTTTGAGACACTACCACAGGGTTAGTCAGCCCAAGATTGGGCACTTTCCTAGAATTTTTATCAAAGGTTAGTCAGCCAGATGGGCAACTTGCCTAAAAATCGTTTCTCTGGGTCAGCTCATAAGGGCACCTTTTGAGACACTATCACGGTTAGTCAGCCCAGATGGGCATCTTTCCTAAGAATTTCAAGGTTAGTCAGCCCAAGATGGGCACTTTCCTAAAAAAAATCCGTTCTCAGGGTTCTGCTCATTAAGGGCACCTTTTGTGACACTATCAGGGTTAGTAGCCTAAGATGGGCACTTTCCTAAATTATTTTAAGGTTAGCAGCCCAATATGTGCACTTCCTAGATTCTCCGATTAGTCTGCTCTTGGGGGCACTTTTCGGAAAAACATCCGTTCCCCAAACAGTTGCTAGTCTAACAAGACGCTTCTGTCGAAGGTAGCCAGCTCATAGGGCGCTCCTAAGTAAATTTTCTGTCCAAGGCTTGCAAGTCTGATAAGACGCTTCCTATCATCATTTCTTCTACATTCTACTCGAGGCTTGGGACATGTGGCTATCGCCAATTAGTTAGCCACATAAAGCACTTTTTTGGGCGGGAACATTACCTTGAATTGTTAGGAGCATCTTCAACCGTAGGATCATCAGCTCTTGGGGATTTTCCTACTTATAACCTAATTCAAGAGGTCAAAAATGGCGTCTTTTGTTGTCTTTGTAGTTAAGTTTTTCAAACTTTACACAAAGAGGAGGCAGTTAGTTGTAAACACCCATTTTGCCCTAGGAGTCATATTTCAATAATAATCAATTTTCAATTTTTTCCAAATTTTTTCCATTTTTTTTTCCTAATTTAGCATAAAAATAATTAAAATGTTCAAAAAATAAAATTAAATAGGAAAAAACACTTCATTTTGAAAAAATGATTTCGGAAAATAGCAATAATGAATAATAAACAATTTTTACAAATTTTTGAAATTCAAAAAAATACAAAAAAATAGATAAATCGCAGTGCATATTTGTAATTTGCGAAATATATAAAATCGCGAAAGTGGGCTAGCCCAGCTGGTTCGGACCATGGCTAGTGCGCGCGGGGGGGGGGCTCCGGTCAGGACGTTCGAATCGGTTTTTGCGGGGAAGCAGTTTCCGCGTTTGCAATTTTTTTCGATCTTATCCAGGGCGACTCGTGGCGAGCATTGATTGGCTGGAAGAGAATCTGCACGCGACCGGGCGCGTGATGTCTCTACTCGAGCCCGAGATCGACGGCGAAGAAAATAATTCGTACATTTCGGCCGTTTTTAATTCGCTTTTTTTTTGCTCAAATCAACATTCTTCAACAAAAATAAGATATACATTTCTAATTAAAATTCAAATCGCAATTAAATGTTTGGGATGGGCACGAATCGGAGTTAGTTTTTCAAACCGGAAAATCCGATCAGCTTCAATTGGAGGATATCGAGCTTATTCCAGCATCGATTTCAAGCGCCTATAAATAGAGGAGGAGATGAGAAGCAAGAACACAGATCAGAATTGCGAGAGAGAGAGAAAAAGAGTGTAGATGGAGAAACCCATAGTTGCGACCGTCGTTTCGTGAGTTTGAGCCACGCAAGCGAGACGTTCTGGGAGTAACCGCACCACCATCGGAATTCAACACCCTCAAGAAGCTTGGATTCGACACTTCTCCCGCCGCAAAAGACCGTCGAAACGCCATAATGTGAACGATGCCAACCTCGCCGCCGTATCCGACCGAATCCGACCCGACTCGATTCGACCCGACTGACGACTCCGCGCACCGACCCGGATTCCAGTAAGTTGGATTTTCGGGATTTTTTTATTTTTATTATATTTAATTTTGTTATATTTATTCCGAATTATTTATTTTATTTATTATTTGTTATTATTTTAGTATTTATTTATTTATTTATTAAATTGGTAATTGTAGAATTAGTTTTTTTAGAATTTAATAATGTCCTGGAAAAAATAATAATAATTAGAGAAATTAAAATATATAAAAATAATAATAATAATAATAAAAATTATAGAAAAATATAAAAATTAGGAAAATAAATCATTAAAATTGTAGATGTCAATTAGGTTAGACAGTGACTTAAATTCCATATAAAATTCACAAAAATCAACAATAAATATGACAAAAATCACAAAAATTCCCACAAATCACGAAAATCACAAAAATTCACAAAAACACAAAAATCCAAAAAAATTCTTTGAAATCACAAAAATAAAATAATAATATATCATTAAAAGTCAAAAAATCATAAAAGATAATAAAAAAGTTTTAGATTTAAAAAAAACATTTTCGTAAAATAAATAAAAATTTTAAATGTTTTCCCTAAAAAAATTTCATTTTCAAAATGAAATAAAGCTTGGGGGGCTTGATTTTTTAGGAAAAAACCCCAAAAAAGTTAAGAACAAAAAGGGGGAAAAAAATTTAAAAATTTAAAAATTTCCCCCAAAATACAAAAAGATTTTCAAAAAAAGAAAATAGGGCTTTTTGATCCTGAGTAGCAGGTACGTGGGGCCCCCCATCCGGGAAACCCCAAAAATTTAAAATAAAAAACCTTTTTTGAAAAAATTCAAAGATTTAAAAAAAATTAACAGAAACACAAAAAAAACACTTTTCTAAAGATGAACAATTTTAGGAGATTAGGGGGAAACCGAAATGGGTTTTTAAAAAGGGGGTTTTAGCCCCCGGATTAGAAAGGGGGTTTTTTCCCCTTTTTCTCTTTCACAAAAAAAAAAAGAGGAAATAACGACAAATAGCCCCCAAAAATTTTAAAAAAAAATTCCCCCCTTTATTTTTAAAATTTCATTTTTTTCCCAACAACGGTTGGGTGGGGGATCCAAAAATAAAAAAAAAATTTTCCAAATCAAGTCGAGGTTTTTATTAGATGAGCGGGGGGTTTATTTAATGGGAGGGGGAAAATGGGAATTCAAAAATTAACTCAAATTTTTCCCCAAAAAAGAAAAAAAGGGGGAACATAAAGGACTTGAGACTGGTATTTGGGGGGGGTTTTACAAGAAAAAAAGTTGTATGCTAAATTTAGAAAAATGTGAATTTTAGCTGAAAAATAGTTTTTTTGGGGGTTTTGGGGTTTTAAAAGTTTGGGGGTTCTTTAGCCTATGTTAAGTTCTTTCTTATGGGGTTTTTATGATAACAAGAGTAATCCTTTAGTATACATGGGGGAAAAAAATTTTTTAGTCGACAGAATTTTTGGGTAGATGTATGGGGGTCCTTTTTTTTTTATAATCGTTTTTTTTCAAAAACTTAAATTCTTAAAATTTATTTTAAAATTTTGGTTTTTGTGTAATAAAGGGGTTTGCCCACCGAAATTAATGAAATTTGGTAATACGTCAAATCTGTTCCATAAAGGTTTTTTCCCCGGAATACATGATTTTTTTTATTATGTTCACAATTTTAATCATTAGTTTTTTTTAAAAAAAATTTTTTGTTTCAAAAACAGCTTAGATTTTTAGAGTTCTTAAAATAAAAAAATTTAATAACACTTTTTTTTTTTATCATGAAAGGAATATATTTTCAAAAAAATTTTAAATGTCAAAATCCCCAAAAGTTTTTTTTTTTTTCTTGGGGGAAAATTTATAAATTTTTTTTAATCCCCCTTTTTTTGGGGTTTAAAAATTATAACAAATTTTGTGATATATCTATTTAGATAAAACAATTTTATTAAAAATATACGCAAAAAAATTTAAGAGAAGTTTTCTTTTACATACCCACTTCAAATATCAAGAAAAGTTTTTTCCCATAACTATTTAAAAAAAATGGTTTCTTCTTTATTTTTAAATCTTCGATTCAATAGAAGAGATTTAAGTCGGGAAATCTATTCTTTCATTTTGTTGAAGTATTCAAAATTTCATATCTTGGAAAAAAAGAAAAATTGAGCAACAAACAGGGAAACCCTTTCAAATGGTCAAATTATCTTTGTTTTTTTTTAATCTTTTTGTAGAAATTATATTATTTTAAAATTTTGTGTCCACAGGTTCAAAAAAGAAAAATGAGAAAAGGATGTGAAGAAAAAAAAAAAGAGATCAAAAAGGGCAAAAAAAATTATTAAAAAAAAAATTTTGGGTGCTGAAATTTTCTAAAAAAGCTTTTTGTTTTGGTTTAGTCAGACAATTTTCTTAAAAAGATCAGACATTTAGTCAGACAATATTCTGCATTGAACTATTATCTGTTTTTTCTTAAGCTTAATACTTTGAGTTTCCTTTTTAACCCGCGTTGAAAAATTTTTTTTCTCTTTGTTTAGTTTGACTGTTTAGTTAATTGAGAAAAAATTTCATATAGTCTTGGAGATATGTGTTTGCTAAGAGAGGGGGGCCCTTTTGAGATGGGGAGTAAGATTTGATTGGTGTTTGTAATTTCTTTCTTTTAAATTAGTGAAATGACTGGTGTGGGTAACCAGTCCCCAATAGTGAAGCTGGTAAACAAAAGGACGTACTCAAAAGGAGGAACCCCTATAAAATTTTCTTGACTCTTTTACTTATGCACTTTTATTTATTAAATTTTTATAATTTTAGCTTTGCAAGTCATTGATCATAATCTTTTATAAAAAAATTTAAATTTATGAAAATAAAAATTAAGAAAAATATTAAAAATTTGGGGTTTACATTTTTTTAAAGAAAATTTTTTCTTCTAAAAGAAAAATTAATTTTTTAAAATTAATTTTTTTTAAATTTTTTTCCCCCCCCAAAAAATTTTAAAAGAAAAAAAATTCACCCCTCCCCCTTGTTTGCATAATTGGGACCAACAACCCAGAAAAAGGTTTAAAAAGGGAGTAGTGGGGCTGGCAAGATCGAAGACAGGTTTTTGAGGTAAGAAGCTTTTTGGGTTTGGTAGGTTACTACAGGAGATTTGCAGGGGGGGGGGGCTTTCCCAAAAAAGCAACTCCTCTCACTAGAAATGATAAAAAAGAATGTGGATTTTTAGTGGGGTGTTTTTATGTGAAATTTTGCTTTCAGATGCTTAAAGAGAAATTGTGTCAGCACCCGTTTTGACTTTACCCAAGAGTGGAAAAAAGAGTTTATAGTGTATAGGGCATGCCTTTTAAGGGGTTTAAGGGTTGGGGTGCGTTTTTGATGTAAAGCGGTTAAGTAATAGTTATGCATCTTTGTTAATTGAAACCGTATGGGAAAAAAATACCTAACTCATGACTTAGGTTGGTGCTGTGGGGATTTGCTTTGAAGCTATAGAGGCATTACTTAAAGGAGAAAGGTTAAAAAAAACCCTTTATTGACCATAGAAGCTTTAAATAACATATTTACACAGAAAAGAGCTAAATATGAGAAAAGGGGAGATGTTTGGAGCTTAATTTAAAGGAAATTTTAACTTGAAGATACAATACCATTTAAAAAGGGAAAAACTAATGTGATGGAAGATGCCCCTTTGTAGAAAGAAATAGGGTAATGTAGCCACTCTCATCACTTTGTAAAAGAAATTTTTAGAAAACATATACAAATTGGAATTAGAAATTTTAACCCCAAGAAGTGGGAGCAAAAAAAAGGTTACTTTAAGGATACAAACCCAAACCCTTTAAAAGGGTAGAATTAAAAACTACTCAGATAGAAGATAAATATATCCAAGAGATCAAAAGCAGAATAGAAAAAAGGCAAGTTCCAGAAATTTTAAATTAGAAAGCAGGTGGGCCTTAAAACACAAAAAAGACTATGTGTGCCAAAGAATGTAAAAATTTAAAGAGGGAAATAATGAAAGAGGCACATTATCCCACCTACACAAATATGCCCCAGAAGTTCCAAAATTTACAAGGACTTGAAGAGTTGTTATTGGTGGGGGAAAAAAATGAAAAGGGGGAGATATTCGAGTATACAAAAGATGCCTTTTTCATGCCAGTAAATCAAAAAAGAAAAATTAGGACCAGCTGGGAATTACAGCCTCTTTTGGTACTAGAGTAGAAATGGGAAACATGGACAATGGGGCTTTTTTTACAGTCCTCCCCAAAAACTAAGGAAAAGTAGGATGCAGTTTGGGTTTTTAGTGGAAAAATTAACCAAATTTTGCTCATTTTATACTTATCAAAGTAGGATACAAGTTGGAGAAATGACTCAAAAAAGGACATAAAGAGATAG
>JBBMOL010001525.1:0-37169 GCA_037954665.1 Laguncularia racemosa | reverse complement strand
TCATTCTTAGGGCAAAAAGGGGGTTTTTAAAAATGATCATGTAAACCCCTTTCTAAAAAACCTATGCTCTGATACCAAAATATGATGTGCTCAAAACCCAAAAGCAATGAACCCCAAATTTAAAAAAGGGGTGAACAACCAAATTCCTCAATCAAAATGGCGTGTCAAAATCACTTAAATTTTAAAACCCCAATTCACAATAAAATTTAGTGTGAATCAACGATGAACAAATGTCAATGGTGTAAAACCCAAAAATTAGATGAAATCACAAGAAAATTCCAATACTAATAAAAATTACATATAAAATGAAATTTTCAAATCTCTAAATTTGGTTGGTAACCCTGGAAATACCCCCCCCAAAATTTGGCGAAAACAACAAGTAGATTATATCACCCTATACCCACTGATATTACCCCTAGAAATTAAAAACCCCCCCCCCTTTTTTAGAAGATTTGGGTTTTACTCACAAAAAATTTTTCTAATTTCAAATCGCCAAAATTTCCTAGAAATTGAAAAAAGTGGATGTTTCGTAAGAGGAACTCTCTCTTGTTGGAAATTTTTGGCACCATAGAGGCTACAGAACTGTTTGGATGTTTGATCCAAATCATTTCATATTTCCCCTCTATTTTTTTATCTAAAAAATTTTTGGGAAATAATCTTACAAGCATAAAAATATTTGCCCCATGGGATGCCAAATGACTTACATTGTTGAGGGCCCAACGGGATATCTTAGTTTTGTGCCCAAAAGGGCCCCACTGCGATTGATTTAAGGGTCGAACCCTTTGGGCTTTTGAAGATTTATATTTTTTTTTGAAATTTTTGTAATTGTTATTAGACCATTTTATGATGTAATTTTTTTTTTGGGATACTTTCTTTTTTTTTTTTTTTTTTTTTTTTTTTGAAATTTTTCATTTGGGGACCTCCACCTTAAAAGGGGCATGGGTATAAATACTTGCTTAATTAGGGTTTTGGGAGGGGGCCCTTTTTTAAAAAAAAAACACTTCTTTTTCACTTGAGAAAAACATGGGGTTTTCCTTGTTCAATTCCCCCTTATCAATTTCAATCCCAAGATTGAGTTTGGGGGTTAGTGCAACGCTTGAAATTATGATTTAAAAATTTTTTTCCCAAATTGTTGTTTTTTCTTTTCTTTTTCTAGTGTTAATATCTTGGGTTTGGGTTTTGGAAACATTTTTTGGTCAGTTTGTTTAAAGTTTTTATTAAATTAAAGTGGGGCTTTTTTTAAAATTTAGTTATCAACTTGTTTTTTTTTCGACAATTGTTTATTTTTGGTTAACATGAATTGCATTTTTTTAAAAAGGTGGTTTAAAGGTTTTTGGCTTTGCTAAATTTTTCTTGAAGTTCATGGGATATTTCAAGTTTGTTTGGGGTGTATTGGGGGTTTTGATTCCTTGGGGTGGGTTGTTCATTATTTTTTGATTTTGGATCTCTTTCCCACCCTTTGGGGAATATGAAAAAAAACCCCCTTAACCCTTTGGGGAAACCGGGAAAATTGTTTGATTGCATTTAGGGTTGGTTTTCGTTCCATTTGATTTTTGCTTAATCCCCTTTTAGGCACATCATCTTTTTTTTTTCAGAGCTTCTTTCATAATGGGAAATTTTAAGAATTGATCATCCCCATTTTTTAAAGTTTTGGTTCATAAATATTGAGGAATTGCTTTAAATTTTTTAAAAATAGTTTGATTGAATTGTTTGATTTTTCTTTAAAATTGGTATTGCATGTGTTTAAAATCTTGGATTTTAGGCACATCCTCTCCACGGAAAAACAAAGTGAAATTTTTAAAAAATGTAAAATCTTCCAAAAAAAACCTAGTTAGAAAGGAATTTTTTTTGGGCTCTATTGGGGGTAAAAAAAACCCAAAAAAAATTAAAAAGTTGAAAATAGGTGGCCAAAACCTAAAATCAAAATTACAAGTAAAAAAATAAACAAAATGGTCGGTTCCCATAGCAACAATTACATATTCAAATGGTTTTCAAGGGGACCGGTTCTTCAATTCAATTTTTGCCTTTTGGTTTGGACCAACTCTTTTTTGGGTAAGTCTATAAATTTAGGGCCATAAGGGGAGTTTTTTTAGCAAGTTTACCCCATCGCTTGAAAAACCTTTGACAAGTTTTATTTGCGGGGAATTGCTTAACAAAATAAGTAATAGAAAAAAAGTTAGTCAAACAAATTTTTTTTGGGGTCGGTTTGTTCGAAGGGGACCCTCATCGCTAAATTTTTTTTCCCCTTTTGGCTCTTGCCTTAATGTTTAGGTCTTGTGGATTTTGATTCCTATCATCAATCAATGCTACCCCAAGGGACTTTTTCCAAATTTAGAAAAGGTTTTTGAATTTCAAATTTTTTCCCTTTTTGTTCCACACAATAAAATTTCTCAAAATTTACAAAGACAACACTATTTTAAAAAATTCCCCAACACAAAATTTTCACTTTTTCTTGTTTCTTTTTTCCCAAAATTTTTCCCAAAAATGATCACAAAGTATCACTTTTCCAAAAAACTGACAAACTCAGGAAAAAAAATTACTATCTCAATTTTTCCCACGCCCAACTTCAATAAACAACAAAAAGAATAAAATAAAATCCCTAGCACTACTACAATTAACCTCAAAAATTTTAGACCCAAGAATCAACTTCAAGAACCCTAATTTTTTAAATTATGATCAGGGAAAATTTCCCTTTTTTTAAAAACCCTTTGGGCTTGTTTCCAAATTATGTTGGGGCATAAATTCCAAGCAAATAAACCCAAAAACCAAAATGAAAAAATTTAAAACCCCAAAACAAATTTCCCCAAAAAATTTGGGTGAGGGAAAAAAGGGCTAGGGAAAAACCCTAATTGAAAAGAAACAAACTTGCTTGATCCCAAATTTTTGAGGGCAAAAATTTCCCAAAGCACAAAAACCCAAAAACCAATTAAAAAATTTTAAAACCAAACTCTTTTCACAAAAAGGGGGTGATAAACCCTTTGGGCTACGTAAACCCTTAATTGTAAGAAAAAAACTTGCTCTGAAAACCAAATAAAAAGCACAATAAAAGAAATGTTTAAATCAACCCACAAAAAATTTAAATTTGGACTAAAAATTGGTGTGAATAAAAGATAAACAATTCAATGGCAGAATCTAAATTAGATGTATCACAAAGGAATTCCAATATCAGCCCAATTACATAAAAAAATGCAATTCCAATCTCTAAAATTGGTTTGAAATCCTAGAAATTTTAGACCCTAATTTAGGGGAAAAAAAAACAAGTAGGAAAATACCCAAATTTCACTAGATATTTTAAACAAAAAAAAAAAAAAAACTAGCAATAAAAGGATGAAAAACTTGGGAAGATCTTGATATTACTCACAAAAAATTCCAAACCCCAAACTTGCCACAATCTCCTAAAAATTTTTAAAAAAGAGTAGATGCTAAAAAGAGGGTCTAACACAGCACAAAAGTGCTTTTTTTAATTTGACAAAAGTTTCCCAAAAAAACCTAGTTAGCAAGAAATTTATACTTGCCCCTTTATTGGGGGTAAAAAAAACCCAAAAAAAAATTCCCAAAGGTTGCCTTTGGTGGCGGGTTTCCCAAAAAAATAAAAATTACATCCCCCCCCCCCCCAAAAAAAATTGGCCGGTTCCCATAGCAATTTATTACATATATAAATGGTCTTCAAGTAGGGGTTCTTCATTTCAATTGAGAAATTTTTTAAAATATTCTTTTTGGGGTTTATGTCAGTCCTTTGAATAACCCAAAAGGCTGGCCTTAGCGAGTTCATTCATCCCCTTGAAAAAAAACCCAATATTAAAATTGGGGGGAATGCACAACAAATGGGGTAGTAGAAAAAAAAGTTAGTCTTAATTTTTTGGGGGTTGGGTTTTTGCTAAAAGGGAAGCCCCTCATCCCCAAAATTTTTGTAACCTTTTGGTTTTTGCCCTGTGATAGGTATTTTTAAAATTTTTGATTCCTATCACGTGAATTGTGATGTGCCTAATTCTATTTCCCAAGCACAAAAAAAAAGATCAAAAAAACCCAATCTAAAATCTAATACAAAATGGGTCCCCCTTTGTAGCAATTCTCGTGACCCCTTTGAAGTTTTGAGGGAAAAAATGTTGTTAAAAATGATTTAATTGTAATCTCTATTGAAAAATTTAAACCCCAAATAACCAAATAAGGTTTAAAAATATCACGTGGAAATCTTAAAAAGAAAAGCAAAAAACCCAATGAAGTCCATTTTTCCCTTTCAATCACTAGTTCAGGGCCAACAATAAAATAAAAGTATTTTAATCCAAGTGTCAATAAAACAATCAATCTTAAAAGGGTTTTTGTTCTCAAAAAATTAAAACCCAAAAAATGGGTTTCCAAGAAGATCCAAATCTCCCCTTGATAGGGACTCATAGAGAAGAAATGAACATACAAAAAAATTAAATTTGATATGACTCCAATTCCCCTTGTCGCACTTGCCAAATTCCAATTCTTGGGTTAAAAATTGTTTAAGTTTTTTTGGAAACTAAGGAAAAGAAACCCAAATTTCACAGTGAAATGTGCTTCAAATCCAAAAAAAATTAGCCTCCTAAAACCCTCTTCGAAGCAAGTTTTTTTAAAATTTGCCTACACCTGGGGTTTAGAAAGGGGTTTAAAAATTACAAGTTTGCCATTTTTAAAGGGTTGGCTAGTCCTAAATGAAAATTACAAGTAAATAAAAGTTTTCCAAAAGGATTAAAAACATAAATAGACCAGGGCAAATGAAAAATATAAAAAAGGGGAAATTGGTCTTCAAGAGCTAGTTTCTATGGGGTTCATGGGGCCCCAATCATCGTTTGTTTAATTTGGGTTTCCATGGAAAACCCCAAAAGGTGAATCTGAGTGATTTTTGGCCATCCCCCTATAAAATTTGAAAAGTGTGCCTTTTGGGAAAAAACAAAATCAAGAATAATAGAAAAGGGGTTTAAATTTTTTAAAAATTTAATTTCCCGGGGTCGATCTGCTAAAAAGGGGCCCTCCATCCCCAAAAATTCGAATTCCCTTTGTTCTTTTTTTAAGGGTTAGGACTTGTGGGTTTTTGTTTTCCTATCAAATTTTTTGAACGTTTAAAACCCTTTTTAAGAGGAAATAAAGCATGCCATTGACTTCTGGGGCCAAAAATCAGTTTTACCAAACTAACCTGTGTAACAAGAACCCTAAGGAGGAAAAAGGAAAATTGAAACTTTCGGGGTGGATGGGGCTGGTAGAACGGGTTTTATAAAGGAGAGTACCAGTCCTTGTACTTTTTCCAGCCCTTTTACCCCTTTAAAAAGGGGATGGAAATTAGAGGATGTGCATTGTTTGCCGACCCATCAACAAAATTACACCCCAAATCCCAGGTACCCAATTCTTAGACTTGATGACTTGTTCAAGGGAGCTATATGGTGCACAAGTTTCTCCAAGGTGGACCTTAAAATTTGGATACCCCAAAAAATTTGGATAAAAGAAGTGCGAGGGGAAAAAAACCGTTTTTAAAAAAACTTCCCATGGATTATAAAAAATGGATGGTTATGCCGTTTGGGTTGGGGAAATTTTTTGCCCCTAGTATTTTTAAAATGAGATTAATGAATCATGTAATGCAGGTGTTTCTGGGAAAAATTTGTTTTTGTTTTTTTTGATAAAATTTTGATATATAGAAAAAAACTTAGAAAATCATGTGGGAGCACAAGGGAGTATTTTCAATTTTGTGGGCGCAAAAGTTGTTTGCCAATCTTTAGAAGTGTTCTTTCTCCCAAAAATGAGGTAACATTTTGGATTTATTATATCTAGTTTGGTGTTAGGGTTGATGAAAGGAAAGTGGGGGCAATTAGAGAAGGGCCCAAAACCAAAAAATTAGTTGTTTAGCTAAAAAAGTTTCCATGGACTAGCTTCTTTTTTAGAGGGCTTTTTTTATAACTTTTGGTCAGTTGATAGACCCAAATTTTATACTCAATCTTTATAGTGGGAATTTGTGTTAATTTATTTTTTTTTTTTTATAGAAATCAAAAGGGAAAAAGGGGTTATTAATTTTGTTATTTGGGGATAAATGGGTTTAAAGGAGTTTAAGGGGTGCTAAATTTAAGTGAAATTTTGAGAAGTCATTGCAATTTGGATCAAAAATAAAAGGTTTTTCACCGCCCGGAAAACAAGAGGGAAGGGGTGCACGAAAAAAATGCTTTTCGGAAGAAACATGGGAAGTACCGGTGTGTATTTACAGATTTCACGGGCCGGTGTTTTGGTTTGAAAAAAAAAAAAAAAACTTACACGATTTAAATAACGGCCCCCCCCCCCCCCCCCCTTTATAACCATGGGTTGAGACCGTAAAATAGGGAAAAATTCGGCCCTTTCAGGAAAATTTTTCGGGTTTTTTTATTATATCTCTTCGTTTTTTTAGAAGGGGGGGTGGAGGGGGGGAAGAAAAAACCGAATGGAAAAGCAGGGGACACCTAAAAAAAAGGGGACTTTTGATCCTTTTTACTTTTTTTATTTTTTTTAGTTTTGAAAATGTGTGGCTAAACAATTTTCTAGCCAAAAAGGGTCATCAAAAGTTTAAGAATTGTGAGATTAATTTATTTGTCGTTATTTTATTTTTTTATTTTTTGGTATTTTAATCCCTGAATGTTTTGTTTTTATTATCTTGTTTTATTGGAAAGAATTAGAGCTCTTTTTTATTCCAAATTTGCAAGTTTAAAATTTTTGTCAATTAGAATGTAAAATCCCTAATTGTTTGACAGTTCCCCAACTTTTTTTGACACAATAACAGTTTGATTATAGAATAAATAATCAAAATTCATGATATGGAGATATATAAAACTTGTTAAAAAAGTTATTTTTATAAAACTACTGGGAAAGAATTTGGGGGTCTCTTTGTTTTTAATGCTATTGATAGATTAAATTTTAGAGCTTGGGTTTTGGGGTTGTTTATTTAATAAGAGAAGTAATCAAAGAGCTTGTTTTGATTATCAAGAAATTAAGGGGGGAGATAGGTTATTAGATTTTTGTTAATTAAAACCCTAAACCCGTTTATCTGAGATAAAGAAAAAGAAAATATTTTTCATAAAGATCATTTCTATGGGAAATTAAAATTAATGACAAACCCCTTTTGGGTTTGGGGTTTCATCATTTTAAATTTTTTATTTTGATTTCAAAATTTTTTTTTGAATTTTTAAAAAAAAAAACCCCCCTTCTTCTTTTTCCCTTATTTTCTTTTTTTAGAAATAAATTTAACCAATCCCCGTGGATACGACCCCATTCACTGCTGTATACAAAAAAATTGTTTAGGAGTAGGTTTTAATTTTTTTGGATTTGACAACCCCTCAAATTTTTTGGGGCCGTTTTCTGGGGATTGGTGTCCAAAATTTTTTTTTTCTTCTTGGGATGACCGTTCTTCTCACACAGGGAAAATACTTATAATCCAGAGATTGAGAAAACTTTTAAAAGATTTCGAAAAGAAGCTAAAAATGCGTCAAAAAAAAATGTTATGTTCATCCCCCCGGACTGAAATTGGCAATTGGTTTTTTTGTTTTATCCATTGAATCTGAAAAAGAAAAAGATATGGCAAATCCTAAGAAACATTATGAGAAAATAGTGCACCGGGAAAGTGATTCAACAACCACTTTGTATTCCGTATCCTGAATTTTCCCCATTTTTGGGAAATTTAAAAACTGGTTTTTAATTGTACCCACTTTTCATGGTCTTGAGAATGAAGACCTCAAAAACATTTTTAAAAGGGTTTTAAAAATAGTGTGTTTAGTTTGAGGCCGCAAAGGGTTTTCTGACGATCAAATCAATTTTCGTGCCTTTCCATTTTCTTTAAGTGCTTGGCTAAAGATTGGGTTTTTTTATTTGCCTCCAGGTTCTATTACTACTTGGAAAAGATATGGGTGAAGCTTTTCCCGGGTAAATTTTTCCCCCCATTAGAAAAGCTGGCATAAAAAAGGAGATTTGTGGGATCAAACAGGGGGGATATCGGACTCTTCCCGGGGTATTGGGAGGGTTCAAGCAAAAATTTGTGCAAACTGTCCACAAAAAATGGATATCTGAAATTCTCATTCAATACTTCTATGAAGGGTTTCTTTCGATGGAGAGGAAGATGGTGGATGCTTTTGTGGGGGGGGGTGCCCTAGTGAAAAAAAACCCCCAGTCCCCAAAATAGGGAATTGATCTCCATTTTGGCTGCTAATCACAACAATTTTGGGGTTTTTTCATGAATTTTTCTTCAAAGAGGTAAAGAGGGAAGTGTTTTTTAACCTTGAAAAATCAAATTTTTAACCCAACCCCCCTTGTTCAACCCCCTAGCCCCCGAAAATTTAAAAGCGGTGAAAGGGTTGTGGAATTTGGGGCTGCCCCTTCATTTTCCCACTGACATGTTTCCCCCCTTTTCAAGATGACAATCATGAGCATGCCCAAAGCTGTAGGAGGATTCCCAAACAGCCTTTGAGGAAATATGATCCCCCCTCGAATACTTATAATTCTTTGGAAAGGAGGGGGCATCCTAACTTCAATTTTGGCAAGCCCCCCCCCCCCCCCCCCCCCCCCCCCCCCCCCCCCCCCCCCCCCCCCCCAAAAAAAACCCTTTTCAAAAAATTTCAGGGATGAACCCCCCCCCCCCCCAAATCCCCAAAACCCCTTTAAAATTAGGTAAGCCCTTGGGTTTTTTAAATAGGTTAAAAACTTTAAAGGTTAAAAATTTAACTTCCCCAAAACTATAACCCAAATTTTTTCCAAAAAAAGTTTAAGGAATTTTCCCTTTAAAAATTAAAACCAAAAAATTAAAGGAACCAAATAAAGAAAAGGGAAAAAACCCATCTTTAAACTTAAGGAAAAGATGAGAAAGAGATCTCGACTTTCCGGGGCCCAAAAGGACAAAAAGACCGAGGATCCCCCGTTGAACCACCAAAAGGGCATGGTGACAGCACCCCTTTCCCCTTTTAGATTAGCAAAATTTCCCAAAAATGAAGTGAAGAAAAAAGATATTTTTGAAACTTTTCACAAGGTTGAAAGGAAATATTCATTGTCTTGATGCAATAAAACAAGTACCCCCGCATGCTAAAATTTCTTTAAAAAATTGTGCACTAAAAAAAGAAAGCTGAAGGTAAAAAGGGAAAAAAAGGGGGGGTTTGTGTGGGTTTGAATTTTTTCAGCTATTCTTCAAAAGAAGCTTCTCCAAATGTAAAGGCCCAGGTAAGTTTACTTTCCCTTTCAAAATAGGTTTAAACTTGGGAAATTTCTAAAGCTATGTTTTGAGTAGGAGCTTCGTTAATGTCATGCCTTTGTTGTTTTCAATTTTGAATGTTGGTCCATTGAAGGAAAAAAAGGGGTTTTTTTGTTTAAATTGTTAAAAGGGCCCAATTTTTTTATTTCCCGAGGGGGGTTCAGAAAAATGTTTTGTACAAGTTAATTTGGGGGGTTTTCAAATGCTGTTTTTTTTTGTTTCTTGAAAGGAAAATGAGATTCCCCATAATTCATCACTTTTTATTAAGGGAGGGCCATTTCTTAAGACCCTCCGGACCCAAAATTGATGTACATTACGGTAGCCTCAAATATGGAATTTGGGTGGTAAAGGATTAGATTTAACATTTTAAAGAAAGCCATGAAAAATCCCAGTGGTTAAACATCCTATTTTTGTTATGGGGTGTTATTGACCCCTTAACATTGGCTACATTTTTAAAAAGATAGGGGGGGGGATGAGTTGAAAAATTTAAATTTAAAAAGAGTCATACTATTAATTCATTAAAAAAATCTTTTGAAGAAATTTGTAATATTCCTTGATTTTTCAGGGCATGATTTGTGAGCTAGAATGTTAAAAACTAAACGGAATGGGGTGTCCTAAATTAATTTCCCCCCTTCTAACCAAGACCTTTTTCCCTCTGTTGTGCAGGGGACCCCAAAACTTTAAATTTAAAAACCCCTTTCCCGAAATCTAAAGTACAAATTTTTGGAAAAAAAGAGACTCTTGCCGTGATAGGTTTTCTAACAAACTAAGTACTTTTTGAAGAAGAAAAAATTGATTCGGGTTTTTGAGAGAGTATAAAGAAGCCCTTGGATGGTCCCTAGCTGATATCAAAGGACTAAGCCCCCCCACATGCTTGCACGATATTAAAGGGGAAAATAATTGCCCAAAACCCTTTAAAAAGAAGTTCAGCGCCGTTTGAACCCCCCTTAGGAAATAGTTAAGAAAGAGATCTGAAAAATTCTTAATGCAGGTATGATTTTATCCCAAATTTCCCATAGGGAAATGGGGAAAATCCCCTTTTAAGTTGTTCCCCAAAAAAACAGGCTTAAATGTGATGGGAAAAATCTAAAGGTGAGTAGTTCCTACACGTGTTTTAGAAAAGGAAAGGGGGTTTGTGTTTATTAAAGGAAGTTAAAACCTCAACTAGAAAAGAAAACACTTCCCCTTCCCTTTTTTTGATCAGATGCTTGAAAAGTTTGGCCCCAGGGCCCTTCCCCAAATTGTTGTCTTGATGGGTTTTTCAGGTTTTCATCAAAAATTTCCCGTTGGGGCCGAAAGATCAAAAGAAGACTACTTTCACATGTCCCTTCGGTAATTTTGGTATGAAGGATGCCTTTTGGGCTCTGCAATGCCCCCGCCACATTCCCAAAGGGGTATGGTTAGTATATTTTCAGGGTTTGTAGGAATTTCATAGAAGTTTTTTATGGATGACCACTGTCTATGGGAACTCTTTTGTTTTTTTCTTTGGGTAACCTTACAAAAAAATGCTTCAGAGATGTATAGAAAAAAATCTTGTATTGAACTATGAAAAATGTCAAATTTATGGGTTGGGCCGGGCCCAATTCTAGGTTTATATTATTAAAGGGGTATGGGAAATTCGCTCTTTTTTTGGGGGGGCGCAAAATTTATCCCACGCTTTTCCCCGGATTTTTCCAAGATTACTCAGCCCCTATGTTTGATTGCCCGCCAAAAAAAAAGTGGGATTTGAGTTCGATGAGGCCCGAAGCTTTCTTTTGAACCCTTGAAGGATAAGTTAACTTTAATCCAATCAGTCAACCACCCGACGGAAACCCTTTTTTTGAAAATTATGTGTGATGCGGGCAATTATGCGTTGGAGCTATTCTTTCCAAAGAGTTGGGGAAAAGCTTTCTTTTCATTTACTACGCTTCCCGGGAAAATTTTGGGAGTGCTCATGCAAATATTCCCCAATGGAAAAAAACTTTGGCTGTTGTTTTTGCTTTAGAAAAATTTTAGATCATTTTTTAATTTATACTAAAAGGGAATTGTTTCCCCTGATCATGTTGCTCCCCAAGTACCTGCTCGCGAAAAAGGAGGCGAAAAACCAAGGGCTTTTTTGGATGGAAAACTCTTTATTACAAGATTTGATATGGAAAATTTGCAGATAGGAAAGGCTTCGAAAACTTAGGTTTCCGAACCCCCCCGTAGAATACCCCATCAGTGAAGAGTCAAACCTCTAAAGATCTTTTCATGAATAAAAAGGGAAATTTGTATGTAATTTAGGGGTAGAGAAGTGGGAAATTTTTCCCTTTTTAGATTTTAAATTTTGATAATTTTTAAACTAATTGGGGGGTTCAAGAGTGTTAAAGCAAATTTTTTAAACGAATTTTTTTATTTAAGGGGATCTTTATTTTAAAGCGATTAGGGGGTTTGGGGGCTAAGAATCTGGGAAAGAACATTGGCTTAGTGTTAGATACTCCGCGGTTTAGAGATAACCATTGCTCGTTAACTAATTTATTGAAAGGGTGAAGTTACATGACAATTAGAGGAGTAGTATGGGTAGGTATGTTTTAGTTATCGGATTTAGTAATCAAGTTATTGTGTTATTTTTAATTGCTATAGGTTTTGTTAAGTGTTCTTAATTTAATCTGCATCTTTCAAATTTGTGCGGTTAGTAGTTCGTTTAGAGTTATTATTGGTACTTGCTGATCCCTGAGGATACGATACCCGAACACAATTATATACTATTACAATCGATAGGTGCACTTGCCTATTTGATCGTAACAGAGAGTCATAGAAAAAGGGATTTTTAAATTTGTGTGATTATGATCATCAACAAAGTTCATCCAAATCCATCTTTAGTTCAGGTTCTTCTGCAATATCATCTTAATAGAGGCCCCATTGACTTGGTAAGAGGTTGTTGTTGACATTAGGTGTTGAAGCCTCTATAAAGTCTAGCTAGACTAGTTTACTGTCTATGAGGTCTTGTATCTTGTTCCTAAGCCTCCAATAGTTATAAGTGGAATGCCCTCTTGCCCAAATGATACTCACAATGAATATTCAATTTTAATATTTAAGCCGGTAATTATCAAAAGGTACCACAAAGTTTAATAGATTCTCACCCCCTAAGACGATGGAGGACTTAACTCAAGGGGATAGGAATTCTAGTGAATTACCTTCTTCTCTAGCGTCGGTTCAAATCTTATTCTTGAACTATTGGGATGTTTTGGTTAGCTTAAATGGTTAACTGCAGCGTTGACCTAACATGGTTCCCCGTAGCTACCATACGAACAATCACTTTCTTACCCTTATTAACTGACTTCGAATATGTGGCTATCTTATCTACTTCCTCGATAACAAGGAGTCTCCCTAAAGTGATTACCTCTTTGATGTGCCACCTAACATTTACTATTTCTACAAAGCTTGCTACAATATGCCCCACCAAGTGGTAATAGTAAGGCTTACCCAAAGTATGATAAACAAGTAGGTTAGATGCTTTTCTAGTAACGGGGTGGTTATCTTGGCAACCATAGCCCTCCAACGCTACACATATTCCTTGAAGGATCATTATTCTTCTTTCTCATATTATTCAAATCCCAAACAGATGGAGCTACTTCAACATTAAACTTGTATTGACTATAAAAGGCCCTTACCATATTTATTCCTATATATCCACTTCACTCAAACCAAGTTAAGCTATCCATGACAGAGTTAGCCTAGTCAAACTATCCTAATAGGTTTGCACCATGAGCTATTTGTGCCTAATGTACTTAGCCAATTTGTCTAATATAGAGCCTAGCATAGAGTTTTTAGTAGCCAATACCATCATATTTTTCAAAGTTCGAGATTTTGAACTTCTTTAGGAATTTCTCATCTTCTTAGATAGGAAAATTAATCAAGCCAATTTGCTAAAATCCATTAGTTCCATTTAAAACTTTATCTTCTCATGAAACTTCTAAAGTAACTTCTTTTTATATCTCGTTGCTTTTCCTTAAATTCCTCCTTAGGCTATCATCACTACCATTTCTGGCTCATCTATAAGGATTGAACTCATGGTCTATTGATAGTCGGTCTGATCTCCCAAGATAGGTTTGTTAATATGAATGTAGTTGATGGTGTATGTTAAAGTCTACATCTACTTAGTCAATTGCTACATAATTTTCTCGAGGGCTGTGATTCTCTTATCGAGATTGCTATTATAGGTGATTTTGACATTCTAGCTCTTAAGCAAGTGATAATTGGGCTTCTAATAAGGTCTACTTGCTTGAGAGCTATCTTTGAGACTGTAACACAATCCAATCTATTAGAGAATTATTTAAGTCTAAATTTTTCTCCTCCTTTTTTTTTTCTTTTTTGCATTACTTTATCATTATTTTTGTAGACATATATGATAATAAATAATGTAACAAATAGCAACTAAATAGTAATGTGGCACATGATTTGACTCATAAAACTATAACTTTTATTAATATTTCAAATGCTTACATGACTTAATGATTATAAAATTTCTAATTGAGAAAATAAAAGAAAGCAAACTAATAATAAATTTTTAAAAGGAAAGCCTAACTATCCTATGTCAATGTCCTATCTAGCTTGGTCAAACTTCTTCTGCTTCTTTTGTCAGTCAGCAAATTTACTCGTCTTTTACTAAATAACCCACTGTGCTTACCTATACTTCTTCTTCTAGTATCTATAGCCTTATTCCATTTTTGATACAGGACTTCTACCTTCACTCATATGGTAGCCCTATATCCTTCTCCTCTAACATTAGATTTTGTGGTTCAATTCATGCTTAAATACATTGGGGGACTCATATTGTGCTTGACCAATTTTCTTCATGATATCACATATAAACTCCTTAGTAGTTCTATAGGCCCCAATTCTTCCATCTAACTCACCTAAGTCTATAATCTTCTTCACTTGTCTTGGATCTTATTACTCCTTAATATTATAAAGCAAGCAATTTTGGTTGCTAGTGGTATATTGGCATCTTGATAATTGAGGGCTACTTACTCAATGACCCTATGTAGGCAATGTCCTGTAAGGGGCCTAACTATCTCACGACTTGAGCCGGAAGTAACTAATACAACTCATAATGCCGATCAGGGGTACACTTAGATACTTCTCACACCTAAGGATCACCTTCATGCAAGGATTCCCCTTTTTACCCATGCAATATCCCCCAACCTATCTTTTGGAAACCTACAAATTGTCGAGTCGATGTGCTTAATAGCTTGACCCGGTGGCAAAGTTTCTTTTGCTATGATGGAGCTAAAGCCCCCCCTCATCAAGTTTGTCCAAATTCCTGAGGGGCTTGTTAGGGCAAGGGGGGATGTGTGTTGTTTTTTATTTTTTGGTTTTTTTAATTGGAGAAGTGCTTTTACGTTTGTTTAAAGTTTTGATGACAAAAGGAAATTATTTGAATTTCAAACCTGCCATTAAGTTGTGGGATTTAAATGAGTGTTTTTGAATTTGATTCATTTTTTACCAATTGAAAGGGCTTGCAATTGGAAAGGGTTTAAATTTCAATTGAAGTTGCTTGATTGTGGAATTTTTTAATCATTTGTGGAAAGAAAAATTTTTTCCTTTGTTGTCATTTTTTCCCGTGGAAGTGGAACCCCTTGTTATTATTATCATTTTGTGTTGCGTGGAGTAACCATCTTTATTTTTTTGTTTTTGGGTTTTTTGTCGTAGAGTGGTTGTGGAAAAATTTTAAAATTTTTGACCGTGTTTTTGTGACGGTTGTGGGGGTATTCCGTGAGTTTGCATAACTAATTGTAAAGTTAAGTGGGTTTTTTTGTTGTCTTATTTTTTTAGTTTTTATTGGTTTGGGGGTTAAGGGAAATGTGTTTGGAGTGTGTACCCTGAGTCAAATTGTTTTAGGTCGTATACGGGGTTAAATAGTCAAAAGATAGTGGAAGGGGGAATTGGTGATGAACCAATAGTTAGGTTGGTGGAGGTAAGGTCTAAGTGGAGGTAGGAGAACTTTTGAAAAAAATAGGATCTTACACTTTGTTTTCTAGCAATAGGTTGACAGAATGAATTACCTAACCCCCTGGTAACCAACGGCACCCCCTCGAGAGTTAAAATCCCCATCAAAAAAGAGGATGGAGTGGGAAAATTTGAATAGAAGGATGGGTGAGGAGCTTTTCCAAAACCGGGGAAAAAAAGGGATGTTTAATTTGGGGCCCCCCCAATTTAGAATAGGGTTTTAAGGCCCCCTCAGGGTTTGGATTTAATGAACCAAAGGATGCCATTATGATGGCAAGTGATACCCGATTAATCTTAGGGGGGGAGGAAAAGGTGAAGGTCTTTTCCAAAGTTATGAGATCAAAGAGGGGTTCCGGGGGTCGGTTTGGTGCTTTTTAAAAATTTGTGGGTACGTGTATTGGTGGAAAAAATTTAAATTTATAAAAAGGCGTCGAGTTGGAGGCGAGGTTCGATTGAGGGCTGAAAAGTTATTGGGGAAGGGGGTTTCATTCAAAAATAAAAACAGGAACGTTTTGCGATTCCCAAAAAATTGGGGGGAACCCAAAACGTGGAGGGTTTTGTGCGGGGAGTTTGAGCCCCTTTTGATTGGGGTTGTGGGTCTTTTAAGCTCCAGGCAAATATAACACGTTTTGTTTTCCGGTCTAAAAAAATGAAAAGCTTTTAAGTTAAAACTGCAGCGCTAAAAAATACACTTGTTGAGGCTATTCATTTGGGGCCTTAAAAGAAAAGAGACAAAGGAGGCCCAACTTCTTTAGGGCCCCGAGTAGTGGGGCCCAAAAATTTAAAATTTCCCCCCATTTTTGCTGACGTCGATTGGGGGAAAAAAGGCGGAAAGGTGAGGGAGAAAGGTCGTGGAACTCTCCCCCCAACATTTGATGAAATTTACCCTGGGAAGGGAAAAGGGTCGTGGCCTCAAAAACCGAGGAGTCTTTTCCCCGGGATTTACTTTGGGAAAGGCCCCAGATAAAAGCTTTAAATGCTTGGGATTTGGGCATATGGCTGCCCCAAGGTCAAAAAAGGGAGGGTGTAAAGTAATGGGGCATTGGGGGGGTTTTGAGGTGATCCAAAAGTTTTAAACCAAAAGATTACCCCAGCCTCCGGAAATATTTTTGATGATCCAGTTTGCAAAGCGCCTGAGGAGCATAAGGGGAAAAAAACTATCCTTAATGTTTTCCCACGGCTTTTCTATTTCCCCTTTTACAGTGAATTCAGGGGGGAAACATATTTCTCTTTGAAAAAATCAGGGGAAACCCTTTGTGGTACCCTTACGATGTGGTGTTGCATGAAGAAAATTTTTGTGACGGTAGCAAATTGCAACTTTTTACTATCCCATCCTAGTCCTTATCACTTACTTTGGGCCCTAGAAAATAGAGGTAGTATGCTTTTACCTTTGGGGAAAAGGGTTTCCCTGTGAATGTCGGGACAAAAATATGATGGACCCGGGTGTGATATGGTCCCTTGGCATCCCATTCCATTTATTTTTGGGGGCCCTTTGGGGGGGGGTTTGAAATAAACGAGGGTGATCCCTAAAGGGTTTGAAAATACCAAAAATTTTCCCATTTTGCGCGAGTCAGGGTTTGTTTTTTTCCTTGACCCATCGAGGACCAGGGTTTTTTTTTCAAAAACCGGATCAGAAATCCATCCACTCCCAAATTTGTTCCCCGGAAGAGCAGGCCCAATGGAAAACCTAGGGCAATTCACAATGTTTCCTTAGCTTGAGCCCCCTAATAAGAGAAAGCCGAAAAAAGGGAAAGGGATCCTCTTAAAGTGCCCCCGGGAAACGATCAAAAGAAATCAAGCGAAACGACCCCCGGAAGCCTTAACGGGTTGAAAAGGAGCCCATAAAGGGGAAAAGGAAAGGGAAAGCTATAAATTTTGGGAACGGTTTGGGAACCCAACCAGGGGAAAAACCCCCTTGCTTTGTTACGCCCTTACCGGATACAGGTGAAGAGGGATGTATTTAAAAGGGGAGGGACTGGTAGGAATCTTAAATTTAAACACAGAATCATACAGGTCTTAAAAAAAGGCAGCCCCGGAGTGTATGGAGGGGGGAAAACCCACAGAAAGATCACGTCTAGAAGTAAACGGCTGGATGTCTCCAACCCCGGCCCTTGGGGCCCCGGCCTTATTTCGTTTTTGTTATTTTTTAAGAAAACTTTTTAAAGTGTGTCTTTTTGGGAAATTTTTTTAAAAAAATTGAAAAACCCTATTTAAAAAGCCCTAGGGTTTAAAACCCTAGATACATCTTGAACATTAACAACATTTTGGGGCCCCTCTCTTGGTTTTTTCAAGGAACTAACTAAACTTGTGGGAATTAAATTTTCCCGGGCGTTATCCCGACTATCAATCGGTCTTTCTTTAAATTGTGGCGTCTTCATAGTATCCCAAAGGTTCTTGTTTTCCCTTATAGACCCCCGGGTTGGGGTTTTTCCCACTTGAGGGTTTTTGGGGCATCTTAGGTAAAAAATTTCCCGGGGCATATTGGTATTGGGTTTGCCCGGTTGACGTGGTTAATCAGTTAAAAAATCTAACCCAAAACCGGGATTCGTATTTTTGGGTTTCAGAGCTTGGTTTGTCAAAGCATTAGTTCGGTTTGGGGGAAAGGGAAACCATAAAAACCCCAAAACACCAATCGTTAAAACCCTTGTCAGCATTAAATTTGTAGTATTTTTGTTATTGTTTTGTGTAGCCCTATGGGTCGATTTTTACAAAAAAAAAAAAAAAGAAAAGGGGAAACGGTTTCAAGAGAACAAAAAAAAGGGCCAAAAAAAAAAAATCGACAAGAAAAAGGAAAATTTAAAAACCCTAGGTTGTTTTAAAATTCTAGGGAAAGGGGAAATTGGTGGTTTGGGTTAGCCCCAAAGGGAAATTAGGGGGGAAAATTGGGATTTGAAAATCATCTTTAAATTGTGAAAATTAAAACGATTTAATGTGTGATCTCTTTTTGAGGAAAAAGTGGGAAAGGTATCGTGGGTTTTTTCTATATAATTTGTGTTGTACTTTCTTTTTGCAGGACAAGTCGAGGCAACATTCCCCTGAAGGTGAGGGGGGGGTTTTGATGCTAGGTAGGGGTTTAAGGCGTTGAGGGGAGAAATGAAGAGAATGTTTCGGGAGGGAATGGCCCAAAATTCATGAGGGGGAAAGAGAAAAATGGAAAAATCAAAGGGTCTTCAAAGGGCGGAGGGAAAAGTCGTTTTAGGAGGGGTCCCAAAGGGGGTGGGATAAAATTGTGGTGTTGACTTTGATGGCTTTGTCGGGAGTTATAGGGTTAAAAATGGTCGGAATAGAGGGAACTAAGGCCGGGGAAGATAGAGGAAAATGGAAATAGAGGGGGAAGATCAGAATAGCAAAAGGGGTTAAAGGACTCCCTTTCCCCAAGGGAAGAAAAACCCTGGTTTTCCTTAGGTGGGAAAAAAAGGGGAGATGGTGTTTGATTGTTTAATATAGTGGGGGGAAGAAAGTGAAACTTGTGCCTTTGTTTTTTGGTTTTAAAGCTATAGTGTGGTGGGCAATTAATGTTAAATAAAAGAAGGTGGCGGGCCCCCTTTTGGTTTTTGGGGAAGAGATGAAAAGGGGTGATGAAGAAGGGGTTTTGGGCCCGGTATTTTTCTGAATTGCAAAACAAGTTGCAAATTTAAAAGGGGGGAAGCGAAGGTGGTAAAAAAATTTCAGGAGGGGAATTTTTCTATGATCGGGGCCCAAATAAGGGGAGGATAGGAGGCTCCAGGGGTTTTTTTCTTTTTGGGTTTAAAATAGAAAAATTCCCAAAATGTTGGGGGAATTGCAGTTTTATGTGAATTTGGAAAGGATATGGTTACTGGCTTAGGAAAAGGAAAACCCAGAAAAGGGGGAAAAAGGGTTTGTGAAAATGCAGGTTTAAAAAGGGAAATTTGGTTACCCACAGGGAAAGGCCAAAAAAGGGAAAAAAGGGGAAAGAAAAGTTTACCTACCAAAAAAAAGGGGGGGGAGCGGGGCAAAGGGTTCTACGGGGGTTTCCCCCAAGGTCCCTAAAACTTTATTTAGAAACGGCCTTAAATTTTTTTTAAAAACCAAGGGAAGAGGGATTTTGTAGCCCAATGTCCAAATAGGCGTGTTAGATTTTGGGTGATAAAGGGGAGAAATTAGCTGAGGGGATAGTGCCCAAAGAAGTCCCCTTTTAGGGGAAAGCTGGTGATGATAAGGGAGGGCAATGGGGAGGTTGTGGCATTTTAGTGAAGGGAGTTTTGAATGTGCAGGTGAAGGAAGAAGAGGGGGTGAAAAGGTAATTATTTCAACTAGATGTTTCTGGGAGATATATTTGTAGTTTCACTTGAGGGGGAAAAATTGCCCCAAATGTAGTGAGAAATTTTTTTGGGTTGAGAGGGGGGTCAAAAGTTTAAAAACCCCCTTTGTCCATATAAATTGCAGTGGTAAATGATATTTAGTGGGGACAAAAGGTGAGAAACGAAGCCTTGAAGGTTTTCGCTTTGGGTGGGGTATGAGGATGAGGTGTTATGTGATGTAGTCCCCAATCCCAAGCTGTCATGTTTTTTGGGGGAGGCCATGGAAATTTGATAGGAGGTTGTTCATAAATGGTTTTTTTTACAAGTTCGTTTTCCCCAAGGGAAAGCTTTAATTTTAAACCCTTTAAACCCCAAAAACAAGGTATGAGGTCAGTTGCAGCTAAAACCAGTCTTTGCAAAACATAAGGTGAGGAAAAAAGGGAGGGGTGAGAGGAAAAGCAATGAGAAAAAAAAAAGGAAACAAAGTCAATATAAAAAAGGAAAAAGAGGGGAAGGTTTAAAAAAGTGTAAGAGCCCAAGTTAAAGGGGGAAACAAAATTTTGGTGGTGAGTGAAAAAGGGAGCCCCAACCTTCCCCAAAGGGAGGTTGTTGTAGAAAGAAAAGGGGTTGTGAGGGAGCGTTAGTGATGAAAGAACCTTGTTGTTGCGGTTTTTAAAAAAATGTTTGATCCCAAACCGAACTATCAAATCTTTGCTAGTGGGGTTGTGTTTTTAGGACTTTGGGAGTTTTTCCCTGGGGTAGTTCCCGGGATTCCACTATTCGGGGCATTGGCCCCGGATTGACCTTGTACCCGGGAAACGCCCCCCAAAACCCCAGCTTATGGGGAAAAAACGGAGGGAAAAGGAAACCCCAAAAGGCGGGGAAGATGAATTAAGGGGAAAAGGGGTACTTAGAAAAAGCTTGAGCCCATGTGCAGTGCCTGTGTTTTTTAGTCCCTTTAAAAAAGGATGGGTAAGGGGGAATGTGTTTTTTCCAACTCCCGGCCTCCCCCAACCCCCCGGAAAATTATTTTTAACCCCAAACCCCTCGCTTAGATGATATGTTAGACAAATTTAACATGGGTTGTGTCTTTTCAAAAATTTATCTGAAAAGTGGATCCCCCCAAAATTGGGAAATGAAAGAAGGTGAAAAGGGAAACCCCCTGCTTTTAAAAAACCAAAATAGGTTCCCTGAGTGGTTGTAATCCCTTTTGGTTTAACTAATGCCCCTAGTATTTTTTTGGGAAAATTGGGGTTGGGGTCTATTTTGAATTTTTTTAAACAGCAAAGGTTTGGAAGACAAATTCTCACTTGGGGGGTTTGTTTTAGAAGTGCTTCGAAAGAAAAAATTTAATATGCAAAAACTAAAAGGGCCCTTTTTTAAAACAGAAAAAAAATTTTGTGTTTCTTGGTTTTTGTTGTTATCCCTGGGGAATTTAGGTTGATGAAGAAAAAGTTTTGGGTGGATCCAAAAAGGGCCCCAGTAAAACTACTGTAAGTATGTGCAGTGTTTAAAAGGGACTAGCGGCTTTTACAGGAGTTTGTAAAGGTTTTCAGCCCATTTCCCGGCCCCATTAAATTGAGGAAATTAGAAAAAACGTGGGAGTTCAGTGGGGAGAGCAAAAGGGAAAAGGGCCTTTGATGTTTAAAAAATAAGCTAAATTGGGCGCCATTACTTGTTTACCTAACTTTGCAAAAAATTTTTAAATTGGGGTGAAAATGTTTTCAGGATTGGTATTGAAGCATTTGGTTTATGAGGGGGAAAAGAGGGTTGAAATTTTTTTAGCGAAAAGGAAAGTGGGGAACCCTTGAATACCCTATTACGAAAAGGATTTAAATCCCTGGTTTCGACCCCGGGGAGATTGGCAACACCCCTTTTGGCCCAAAAAAAGGAGTTGTGATCCCCATGATCTTTGAATCCTTAAAGGGGGAAACAAGTGAAAAAAAGGGCCCTGCGGGTTTGGGGGAGTTCATCGAAACTTTTCCCATAGGGTATCCATTTAAGAAAGGTAAAGAGAATTCGTTGTGATCCCTTTTCTAGAAGGTATACTTTTCTCTACTTTGTTCAAAAACTGCTTGGTTTGAGCACTTTAAGGAAATTATTGTGTGTCGAGATTTTTGAAAGGGAGTTGGCATTTGTGAGAAGAGTGGTCAGGGTAATTTAAAAGCAAAAGGATTCTTTTTTTTAAGGAAAATAAATTTCATTCAAATTGTCTTTAAAAGATAATTTTAGTTAGGGAGTTCATGGAGGATTTTTAATGGGCATTTGGAGACAAAAACTTAGGGTATTGTGGAAATTCTATTGGCCTACATGAAATGAGATTTTAAAGAGGATTTCTGGGATGGTCAGGTAAGAAAGCAAAATTAGAGCCAACCTAAAGGGTTTACACCCCACTTCCCTTCTCTGAGCGGGGTGAATTTCTGGATTTTTGTTAGGATTGCAGATCTAAAATGGTGGGTTTTTATCTTTGTTTTGTGGTAGATTTCTAAGTGGCCATTTTTCCCTTGTAAAAAAACGGAGGCTTGAAATATTGCAAATTTATTCTTTAGGGAATTTGTGAGTTGATGGTATCCCTAGAACAATTGTATTGATAAGATGCAAAGTTTGAGATTTGGGAAGTCTTGTGGGCTAGTTGGGAAACTAAGTTATTGTTTTCTACTATTTTTCATCCCCAAAATGTGGTCAAATGGGTGTAAAACAAAACTTAAAATTTTTTGGGGGCTGTAAAAAAAAAATTTTAAAAAGTTGGGAGGATTGTTTGTGATGTTTAAATTTGCCAAAAACTGTACAGTGTATCTGTACTTTTTACTTTTTGAAATGTGCAGGGTTTTAATTGACCCCTTTGGATATACCCCCTTTTTGCTTTTTTGAGTATTTTAAATCTAGATGGAAAAAAGAAAGCCGAATTTTTTAAATAGTCCATGAGAGGCAAGGTTGAAAAATTGAGCGAGAACAGAGCAGTATGTGAACAAGCCAACAAGGTGGGAAAAGCTATTTTGAACCTGGAGTTGGGTTTTGGGTTCAAAGGAAAGAGCGGTTTCCCGGCAGCATGATCTAAACTATTCCCAGAGGCGTGGCCTTTCAAAATTTTGAGCGCATCAATGAAATGATAAAGTAGATTTGCCCGGTGAGATCAATAGTGCCACATTTAATGTTACTGTTGGTCCCTTTTTAAAGGTGATGATTGGGACAAATCCCTTTTCAAGAGGAGGGGAATGAGAGATCCCTTAAAGAGGTCAAGCGGAAGAAGGAAAGGGATCCTCTTGAAGGGCCCCCGAACCGAACAAAAAACCGAGCTAAAAGACTCAAGGAAGTTAATGGGTTGAAAAGAATGCCTGAAGCGGAAAGGATTGGAGCAATCAGAAATTTTAACGGTTGGGAAAACCCCTGGGGAAAAACCCTTTTCTTTTTAAATCATTCCGGATAGGGGTGAAAAAGGGGTGTTTTCAAGGGGTGACCCTTAGGAATTCAAAGTTACACAAAATCATAACGGTCATATACAGTCCGTGTATGGAGTCAAGAAAATCCACAAAATGATACACGTCTAAAAGTACACGGCCGTGTTTGTTTTCAACACCGGCTCAAGGGCCCGCCGGCCTTCATTCCAACCCCGCTGGCCTTCATGTTGCACCGCCGGCCTTCATGTTCTTTTTTGCTATTTTTTACGCAACTTATTGAAGTGATGTCATTTTGGGCTTTATTGTTACGAATTGTAAACCTAGTATAAAGTCCTAGGGTTTAGAATAAGATACATCTTAGAACATTAACAACACTTTTGAGAGGCTCCTCTCTTGGTTCTTCAAGAATAACTAGAACTTATCGGATTAATTTCCGTGGCATTCACCCCGACTTATCAATCGGTCTTTCATCTCGATTGTGGCGTTTTCATATTTTTACCAAGGTTCTTGTCTCGCTTATAGACAACGGGTTGCAGTTTCCACTTGAGGGTGTTTGGGCATTTAGGTAACGAATCCGGAGCGTTTGGTATTGGGTTTCTCATCTTTAAACGTGGTTGTTTTGGTTAGGAATCCGATCAAACCAATTCTCGTATCATCTAGAGTTGAGAGAAAATTCTTTTAGAACCCCGAGGAGATGATGGGAATTTTTGACACTGTAAACCCTTTTCAGAACCCAAATTTGGATGATCCAAATTGCTATATTTACCTTATGTCTTTTTTCTAATAAAGTTTGGAATATCTTACAGGTACAATGATAACTCTCCATAGGATCCCAAATATGTCCTACAACTCCGTTGGACACAAACATTTTCCAGGATGACATCAAAAGACCCGTTGCGATTGTTTTTTCTATTCGAGGCATTGGATCATGAAGATTTTTTGTTTTTTTTGTATCTTTTAATTGTTTTATGAACTATTTTGGTTGTATTTTGGTTTTGGGAACTTTTATTTCCCCTTTTAATTTTTCATTTAGGGTTAGCCACTTAAAAGTGGCAAACTTGTAATTTTGAGCACTTTTTAACCCCATGAGCAGCAAGTATAAATACTTGCTTAAGAGGGTTTGGGAGGCCATATTTTACAGAATTGGAGTTCATTTTCACGTGAGAATTAGAGTTCCTAATTGTCATTAGACTCTTATCAATTTCAATCCCAAGAGTCGAAATTGTGGCGAGTGCAACACCTTGAAATTGTGAGTAGTATCAATTTCATTTGTTGTGATTTCTTTTTTCTCTAGTGTATCATATCTAGGGGTGAATTGAGATAGTTTTTGGACATATTTGCTTCTTATTATTTTGAATTCTTGTGTTAATTAAGATCCTTTGCATTTGAATCGATTCATCCTTGAAGAATACCTTTTGAGAGTCATTATCACTTGTGGGAAAGGGGTTTTTTAGAATTGAAGTTTTCTTTTGAATTTTGTGGATTATTCACGTGGGATTATATGTGATTAGTGTGATGTTAGAAGAGGTTTTTATTGTGGTATACAAATGCAACATTGAGTATTTGGATTTTTATTGATCTTCATTTGGTTCACGCTATTTTTGCCCCTTTTTGGAACCCGGGTTTTTTGTTGACTTGAGATTGTGTTTTTTTGAGCTTTTTTTATTTCTTGGAAGTGGAAAATTTGGCACATCAGTCTTGGATCCCCTTACTCCTTAATATTAATAAAGCAAGCAATTTTGGTTGCTGGGGGGTTTTATTGGCATCTTGATAATTGTGGGCTACTTACTCCAACGACCCTATGTAGGTAATGTCTGTAAGGGGGCTAACTATCTAACGACTTGACCCGAGAAGTAACTAGTAAAAATATAATGCCGATTAGAGGTACACTTGGATACTTCTCACCCCTAAGGATCACCTTATGCATGCTTCCACCTAGTTACCCATGCAATATCCCCCAAGTCTATCATTTTGAGTAACCTACACTATTTTCGAGTCAATGTGTCATTAAATAGCTTGGCTCGAGTGGCAAAGTTGTCTACTATGTCTATCGATGTAGCTAAAGCCCCTCATCAAGTCTGCTCCAAATTCCTTGATGTAACCGACAAACCATATATCAACAAGGTAGGACCCCCACCTAACCACCCCCCCTTACCTTAAACATCCCATAGCTTGTTCCCTTCACGGATACCGCTGGGACTTTAGAAACTTTCCTGCTAGAAACTGGAAAACCAATTCAGCTACTAAAGTGGATTTTAGCTTGGTCAAACTTCTTCTGCTTCTTTTGTCAGTCAGCAGTTTATTTGTCTTTTCCTTCAATTGATCCTTAGATACTAAATTAACTCGTTGTGCTTACCTATGCTTCTTCTTCTATAATCTATAGCCTTCTTCCATTTTTTTTATAGGACTTCTACCTTCACTCATATGGTAGCCCTATATCCTTCCTCCTCTAGCATTAGATTTTGTGGTTCCCCAATTCATGCTTAAAAAATTTGGGGGGGCTCTTATTGTGCTTGACCAATTTTTTTCATGAAATCACAATAAGTCCTTAGTAGCCCTATAGGCCCCAATTCTTCCATCTAACTCACCCAAGGTCTACAATCTTCTTCATTGTCTTGGATCCCTTTTACTCCTTAATTTTAAATTTAAGCAAGCAATTTTGGTGCTAGTGGTATATTGGCATCTTGATAATTGGGGGGCTACTTACCCCAACGACCCTATGTAGGTAATGTCCTGTAAGGGGCCTAACTATCTCACGACTTGAGCGGAGAAAGTAACTAGTACAACTCATAATGCTGATTAGAGGTACACTTGGATACTTCTCACACAAAAGGATCACCTTCATGCAAGGATTCCACCTAGTTATCCATGAATATCTCCCAACTCTATCATTTTGAGTAACCTACACTATTGCTGAGTCGATGTGTCATTAAATGCTTGGCTCGGTGGCAAAGTTGTCTACTATGTCTATCGATGGAGCTAAAGACCCCTCATCAAGTTGCTCCAAATTCCCTTGATGTGACTAACAAACATACTATCAACAAGGGGGGCACCCCCACCAACCACCCTACCTTCCCTTAAACATGCCATAGCCTTTTTGCTTCACAAAATACTCTGGTACATTGAACTTTTCTGCTAGAAAATGAGAAACAATTCAGCTCCCTAAAGTGGTTATTAGGTTGCCCTATAAGAAAAGGATGGTTGCAAGTGCAACTAATATGAATGTGTTGATGCGGTTTTCACCAGTATCATCCCCCCTACAAAAAATATCTCACTTGAAAAAATATGTTGATGAATATGCACTACTCACACAATGTGGAGAACCTTTGATACTTTCTATCTTTGCACACAATCAAGGCTTCAACAACTTCACTTTCTTTTACCCCCAACAAATGGTAAAATACATTTTACGGGCCGGGCTTCCAAATCTTAGAGCACTTTCCATCTTCCATGGTGAGGGCCCCAAGTAATTGGATATATTCCTCTATGGCAGGTGCTAACTTGTAAGGCTCAAAATCAAGGTTGATGATCCAAAACTTGGTAAGGCCCTGATCAAATCCCACTTGAGCTGCCTTTCATCAAAGATATTATTAGATCGATCTTTTGCAAGATATATTCTTGATGTTATTGACTAAACATGTCTAACCCTTGATCTAAAGTCTCTATGGGATGGAATACCCATCCATGTGGATCTGTTAAATAGTTAGGTTGGTCACGATTTGGTTTTCCATCTTTGTATAGATTCCAAGAAGGGAAAGGGAAAAAAACCCAAAAAATTTTCAAACCTGAAAAAAATAAAAATAGGGAAACTATGATTTTTGAATCAACAAAGTTGTAGTTTCGGTTTGCAATGCCACATTATTTTCATTTGCAAGAGACAAAGCATAAAACAGTATAATTTAAATTTCACATGTGTGATAATCGGGTAGGTTCTAATAGTCCTCCAACTTGTAACCAATGGCTACATTGAAACTCAGAGTGGAATCACCCAATCACCGCCAAGCAATTGTATACACTACTGTAACCTGATAGGTACACAATGGCATTTATTCTGGGTTTTCCCAATGGTGAGGTTCGACCATAGCTAAGCATGCATTTTATAATAAAATTTCCCATCTAGTGGCCGTAGGGCCATTTTCTCCATTCTTTTTTTTTTCTTTTTCTAATCTCTTAAAACCTATTAGTACCACTATTTACAAAATAATTCACAAGAAAGTAATAAGAACATACTACATGAAAATAAAGGCCCTTTAGATATATTTATGAAAATTAACACATGGCTAGTCCACTTTGAAAAATTATGTCCTAGTGTAGTTGCCATCCTGACATTTTCTTTAATTTTAATTATATTAAATCCTACCCATTTAATATAGATTACTCAACTAAATTAAGAAAAATTAATTTTAAAAAAAGGAATCACCACCAACCTAAGTTGGAAAATAAAAAATAAGTTAAAATTAATTGGGTGGATTAACCGTAACTGGCTACTGGCTCGCGAATTTTTCAAGAAAAATATTTAACCAAGGATGCTAAATTCGAGAGTTTCACTATTAAAACCTAAACGATTTTTTATGTAAAATTTTCAAGAATTTTTACTAAAGGCCTTTATATTTCCCATCTTAAGTTCATATGTATTGTTATTTATTTATTTATTTATTTTATTATGATTTCCCAGAAAGGGACCTATGTACCTACAAGCTAAGGGTCAAAACCCTTCATAGTTTGCTTTTATTTTATAAAATCTTAGCTTGCTCATTGATTTTATTTAATGAAAAACACTAGGTTACATTATTTAATTAAATTTGTTTTAATTAAGAAAATTGGAAAGGACCCAGGTTGTTCTATGATAATTTAAAAAATCCTAAGATAACCTAAAGTTTAAAAGTAACATAGTAGATTTTATTTTTAGAAAAACTCAATGTGATAAAAACTTAAGATACTAGATTTTGAATTTTTTTTTTTTTTAAAAGGGCCTTTTTCTTATTTTCAACTTTGTCCCTTATTATTCTTATAATTATTTTGATTATACTTTTATTCCTAAAATTCTTACTCATACAAAAAATTTTATTATATTTTATTTCATTTCATAATTTTATATATTTTTTTTTCAATATTTTATTATAATTATTATTTTTTATTTTGTTATTTTCCCATCATCATTTTTTTTTTAAAATTCTTTTTTATGCTAAACATTTTTAATTTTTTTTTATTATTTTTATTATTTGTTTTATATTTATTCTAAATTTTTTACGTCAAGCGAGGGTATTCTAAAACAACTAACGGTATTTTTCCCTAAAAAAAAAAATTTATTTATTTTTGTTAGGGAAAGAGTCACGCCAAGTCAAGACCCAAGCCCAAGAAGAGATCAAGTGGCAAAGGATGAAGCAAGGGGGTTTCAAGTGTTTAGTTGCCTCAAGGCCCCAATCACGAGATCAGGCAAAAGAAGCTCAAACAAACATTGAATTTCATTTGAAAGGGCTTGGTAAAGTTAGGTGAAGGACTTAAAGGGGGATTCAAAGTTTGGGGGAAAAAAGGCCCAAAAGAACTTCAATTTGATGAAAATAGATCGGGTGAAGATCCCCCGGCTCAAGGTGCCGGCCTTGGAGGGCCTTAAAAACGCCATGTTTCGGTGCATTTTAAGGGGCGCCGGGCCCTTTAAAAAGTAGGTGCCGGCCTAATGGCGGCTTCTTTTTATGGCACTTTTTCACTTGTTTTGCGATTTCCATGAAATGTTTTGGGTTTTCTCCTTTTTTTTGGGACCTCCTCATTGTAAAACTCATTTTGAGTTTGAAAATCCCAAAAAAGGGCTTTTTGCTTTGTTTTTGGTTTTTTTTTAAAATACTGCTCCTGGGAAAACAATGGGGAAGATTGATCGCTTCTCTTGTGGATTGTTTCGAAATTGGGGTTTTCCATTTTTTAAATTCTTAGATATTATAAGTCAAACCAAAATTTATCTTCTTGGGGGATTGTTTTCCAAATTGGTGTCGTGGGTTTTTTTTCGTATTATGCTTTGGGGGTTAACTAATCAAAAGGGTTTTCAAGGCGTGTTTGCGAAGGTTTTCGTACATTGGTATCAGGCAGGTTCTAGATAGGTTATATCTTTCTTGTTTTTGTTTGATTTTTTTTTCCCATCGTTATTTGGGATAAAAAATTGTGTTTTTATGCCCCAATTGATTAGATTGAAAATTGTGCTTCTATTTTCTAGGGTTTTTTATCAATTTGGGGATTTTCGCTATTTTGACCTTGCTTGGATTAGTTAGTTTTAAAAAGGGGTTTTTTAAAAAAAAAAAAAATTTTGAGGGGAAATAGTGTTGTGAAGTGTTATAACCCAAAAGAGAAAAAAAAAATTTTGAAATTTTTGATTGTTTGTTTTTGCTAACCCTTTGGGAAAACCCCATACCCTTCAATCTAGTGTAATCTTTTTTAAAGGATGGGGGGAACCCAAATTCGCGTTTTGTATTGAAATTGTTGGAAATTTGCTCGGGAGTGGATTCGTTAAGAAAACTTTTTAAGGGGGTTGAGATTTGTGGGGAAATACCTGTGTGCAAAATATCGAGTGAGAAACCGGTGGTAACCCATCAAGAGTGCAAAAAAAAAAAAAAAAAAAAAAACACGAAGGGGAGCAGTTTGGGAAACTCAAAAAAAAATTGTTTAGCTTTAACGTTTGTGGAAAGATGAGGTTTGGGGTTTTGAAAAATCGTAAAAGGCGTGATGTTTTGTTGGGGAAAGGGAAAAACGTGGGTTTAGGCGTATGCTGGCGCATTTAGCTATGAGGAGTCTTAGAGAAAATTGAATTTGAGATACGGTTTTTGAAAAAAGAGGGAGTCAAGTATAGTAAAGGGATAGGGGAGGTAAAAACCTATGCATAAGTTGAAGTGCTGAGTAATGTTTTGGGGGGAGGATTATGAGGATAGGCAGCCTGTAGTCAATGAGAAGAAGGGGTGGTAGAGGAGAGGTAGAGGCATGGGAAAGGAAGAGGTAGGGTCAAATGCAGGGGTTACACTCCCAGTGGGTCGATTTGTTGATGAGGTAGACAGGGGTCGGGGGAGTATTAAACTGAAGTTCCCAAATTTTTCAGGGTAAATTGACCCGAGGAATATTTGAGGGGGAGAAGAGAGTTGAGTTGATTTTTGAAATGTCACCTGTAGTAAAGGAAAAGGGTGTTTGGTGAAACCCCAAATTTTCGGTTTTGCTTTTCCCTTGGGGGGGATCAGCTGGTGACTGCGGAGGAGGAAATGGAGACCCCTATTGAGACCTTGCAGATCAAAAGGCTGTGATGAGAAAAAGATTTGCCCCAGAACTTTAAGGGAATTGATGAAAAAAAATTTCTTTCTTGAGACGGGGGTAGTAGGAGTGTGGGGTATACGGGAGAGGGGTGATCATACGAGAGTGTGTAATGAGGTGAGGAAATACCAGGGGATGTTTCTTTGGGGGGTTAACAAGGAGATCGCCGACAGGGTGGAGTTAACTTATGTGAGCTAGAGGAGATGGTACATCTTCCCATCAGTTGGGCAACTAAAAGGTGAGGGCCAACCGGACGTTTAAAACCTTCTTCTAATTTAATTCTGCATGGGGGTTTTTGGGAAAATCTGTTTTAAAGAGTGGTAGAAAGCCTACGTTGAGGCTTAAAAGGGAAAACATTTGGGGTTTATTAGAAACCCTAGGTTGTTGATCAAAAAAGTAGAAAAGGGGAATAAATTTTGGGGAGTGTCAGGGGTAGGAACAATCGGGGAATGTCTAATGGCGGACCATGGTGAAAGGAAATGGTGAGATTGTCACTGATGATGGGGAAAAAGTGAAAATGAGGGTGAAGACGTGAACCCTCCTTTGGGGATTGTAGGATGCGAGGTGTTGAGGGGCAGTGAAAGGTGACTTGTTGTAGTAGGCGTGCATTAACCCCCATTTGAAGGGGATGGCCATGAGAGAAAGGGGGAAAACTTGTCATACTAGATGCCATGTGCGGGGGAAGGCTGTGTGTGTTGTGATGGAGGGATTTGTACTAAGTGGTGAGTACCTCTTGGTGCGGTTTGGGGCCCTATGTCCCACACCAAGACCTTACAAACTTCGTGGTCAGGATGTGGTGGGTTTTTGGGTTTAAAAAGGCAACCCCTAAATTTCTTTTTCCATGGAAAATAATATGGGTGTCTTGAGTAGCCTAGCTTGTGGTGATTCTTGTTGGGCAGACCTTGGAAATTTTGTGGGAAAAAACCCGTGCCATGGATATCTAATGGGGAATCTTTTTATAAGGAGGGAAGGAAAAACCATTTTGGCACCATGTCCTCTAAGGAAGGTATGGGGCCAATGTAAATTAGAGAGGTTGAGATTAAGGCGAAAGAAAGAGAGGGGAAAGTGAAAAAGCAATTCTGGGGAGTGAAGAAAAAGAGTGAAATAAAAAGGAAAAAAAATGGCAGAGTAAAAAGAAAAAGGGGATGAAACAAGATGCATTGGCTGGAGAGAAAAGAATAAAAAGTGTGAGTTTGTTGTGGGCAAGTGAGGTTAGGCATGCTTTGGTGCCAGTAGACCTATCTTTTTTTATTTTGTACAAAGGGGCCTATTTGGATGCGATATTAACCATCTTTCCCCTTTTTGTTTTCTGATTTGCGAGGAATATGGAGAGTGTTTTCCCGCGGAATGCCCGTGGACTTCCAAGTTAGGGGCATGAGATCGGGTTGACTTTATTTCCGGGGGGGCCATACCCCCAAGACCCGTACAGATAATCCCGCGAGGCCAAAGGAGTTCGAAACAGGTTGAGGGTTGCTGGAAAGGGGTATGGAGAGAAGTCTAAGTCCCTGTTCGTGCCCCGTGTTTTTTTGCCAAGAAAGGAGGGGTTGGAGGGTGTGTGTAGACTGTAGAGCCATCAACAAAATCCGGTAAAAATATCGTCTCCTACCCAGGGGAGATGATTGTTGGATGAAATTTTATGGTTTTGTTTGTTTACAAAAATTGTCTAAAATCGGTTACTACAGTACGCAAGAAAGTAGGGGATGAAAGGAAAAAATCATTTAAGACTAAATATGGTTTTATGAATGGTTTTATGCCTTTTTGGGTTTCAAAGACCCAGACTTTTTGGACTAATGAAAATGTGTTCGGATTACTTAGGTAAATTTGTTGTGGGTTTTTTTGATGTTCTGATTTACTCTAAGTGTTGGGATCAGTTAGCATGTGAGACTGTTTTAGCAAAACTTTGGGAGGGAAAATTATTTGCCAAACCCTTAAGAAGTGTAGTTTCTGCATGGATAAGGTCAATTTTCTAGGTTTTGTGTTTCTGTCGTGGGGGGTTTAGGTTGTGAGGAGAAAAGGGAGAGCCTTAAGGGGGTGGCAGACCTAGGATGTAGTGAGGGAGGGTTTTTTATGGTTGTGGGTTTTTAAAAGATTTTTAGGACTTCAGCCTATAGTCATTTGAATGAGCTTGTAAAAAAGTTGGATTTGTTGGGGTGATGCACAAGAAAAGTTTTAATGATTTGAAAGATAAATTGTTTTATGCACCCTGCTTGCTTTACTGTTTTAACAAAACTTTTGGTTGAAAAGTGATGTAGGGCATAGGGATTTGAGTGTTTTGATGCAGGATCAAAGCCCCTAATGTACTTCAGTGAAAAATTGAGTGGGGCATGAAAATCCAAATTGAAAAGGGGCTGTATGCCCTTGGGGGCTCATTGCAGCATGGCAACATATCTTTGGCCCAAGGAAAACGTCATTCACAGACCCTGGGTCTGAAACATCTAAAAGGGGAGATAAGTTGAATAGAAGGATGCCCAAGTGGGTGGAATTATCGAGACATTTCCCTTTTGTCAAGTACAAAAAAAGGGTAAGGAGAATACTGTGGCTGACGGCTTTCAAGAAGGTACAGTTATTAATCTTTAGTAATCTTTGCTAGGTTTTTTGTTTTGGGAAGGATTTGTATCACATGATTTGATTTTTCTGGATTTTTGCTGTTGTGTTGGGGGGATGGACTGAATGATTATTTTGTGTTGATGGATTCCATTTAAGAAGAGTAAGTTGTGCATTCCTAGAGGATTGTGAGGGAATTGCTTGTTAGGGAAGCAATGGAGGGGGGCTTTTTTGGGGCATTTCGGGGTAGATAAAACCTATGTTATGCTAAATGAAAACCTTTTTTTGGCCTAGCATGAGCTGATGTGCTAAAGTTTGTCAACATTGCTTACATGAGAGAAGTAAATTAAACTAAAACCACATGGATTTACCCCCATTGTTTTAATGAAAAGGGGATGCTTGGAGGATTTTGTGCTTGGATTACCCGAATAGGAAAGGTGGGGACGATTTTTGTTGTGGTTGATAGGTTTTGTAAGATGGCTCATTTCATTCCCTTTTCATAAAAATGAGGGTGCTCTTTTGCTGATTTGTTCTTTAGAGAGGGAGTGGTTGCATGGCATACCCAAGCATTGTTAGGTAGGGATTAAAAATTTTTGAGTATTTTTGGGGAGTGTTGTGGGGGAAAATTGGGAACAAGTGTGTTTTCGATACTGTCCCCCCAGCTGATGGGGAAACTGAGGGGTTAAAAAGGCTTTAATTCAGTTGTTGAGGGAATCATAGAAAAAAAATTAGGATTGGGGGGATTGTCTACCATTTTTGGAGTTTGCATACAATGGGCTATTCATAGCATACTTTGTTTCATTTGGATTGTATATGGTTTTTAATACTTATCCTTTGATTTTTTGCCATACCACCTAAAAGTTTGTGGTTTTGATGCTGATTTAAAGGGAGATTTTTTTTTAGGAAGCTACATAAGGAGGGAAGGATAGGATTGAGGGAAAAAGAATGCCAAGGTAGCTTCAAGGGTGAAAAAAGGAGGAAAACCATGTTTTTCAACCGGGGGAGTGGGTTTGGGGCATTTTCGCAAGGAGCGGTTTCCCCTACAAAGGAAAACCCAAAATTTAACCCGGGGGATGGTCCTTTTAATATTTAGAGGTCAACGAAAGCCTCAGAGTGGACTTTCCAGGGGAGTATAAAGTTGTTCCCCTTTTAATGTTTCTGATTTATCCCTTTGGTAGGTGAGCTTTTGGATTGAGGACGAAACTTTTGGGAGAGGGGATGTTTGGAAGAGTACGATCCCAAACTCAAGAGCCAAATCAAGAGAAGATCAAGTGGCTAAGGAGAAGTTTAAGGGGTTTCAAGTACGATTGTTGCCCCCAAGGGAAATCACGAGATCAAGGCTAAGAAGCAAACAAATTTAATTTCTTTCAAGGTTTGGGGAATCACGGTGAGGACTTAAGGGATTCAAAGCTTTGGGGCAAAAGAAAAGGCAAAGAACTTTAATTTTTGAAATGCCGGGTGAAGATACCCCCGGGTCAAGGCTGCCCCCTTGGAGTCGGCCTTGAAAAAAAGCCCATGTTTCGGTGCTTTTCAAGGAAGGGCCGGGCCCTTTAAAAAAAGGCTGCCCGGCTAAAAAGGCCGGCCTTTTTTTTGCGCATTTCACTTGTTTTTTCGATTTCCATGTAATGTTTTGGGTTTTTCCTTTATATTTTTGGCCTCCCCATTGTAAAAAATCAGTTTTGGATTTGAAAATACCAAAAAGCTTATTGCTTTGTTCTTTGTGTTCTTATTTGAATACATGCTCCTAGGAATAATCAAGGAAGATTGATCGACTTCTCTTGTGGATTGTTTCGAAATTAGGGCTTTCCATAGTTCTAATTCTTAGATCATTAACCTAAGTCAAACCTAAATTCTAATCTTCTTAGGGATTGATTTCCAAATTGGTGTCGTGGGTTTTTCGTATTAATGCATTGGGGGTTCACACTAATCAAAAGGGTTCTCAAGGCGTGATTGCGAAGGTTTTCGTATCAATTTTTCCCCTATCATCATTTTTGTAATTATTTTTTCTTTACTAATCTTAATTTTTTTTTAAATTTCATTTTATGCCATTCATAAGCTAAATAAATAAAAGAAAGAAAAAGAAATAATAAAGTAGGAATATGCTAACCAGGTAACTCAGGTTTGGGTATGGGTTAAGTAGGTCAACTTCGCGTCTAGGTCGAGTTCTCGAATTCGATCATAGGTCAAATCTAGGTTGGATCAAGGGTTGGATTGGCCCAGTGATGCTCCAATGGATAATTTAGTATTAAAGCTTAGGTTTTGAGAAGGGAATTGCACATGGAAGTGGAGATCTTGATTTAGGGATTTAGGGTTTTTGTTCTTCATTTCAAAATTGAAGTTATGAGAAGTGGAATTGAGTTCTTGTGTTGAATTGTTCCTTAATTCCTTAGTAATTGTGAGTTGAATTAACGTGGGGGTTTTTTATTTTGAATTGGGGATTCAGGGTCTTGCCATGCCAATTATCTATAGTTCTTGTGTGAAGTGAAATTGAAGAATTAATCTTGAAGTGTGCCGTAACTACATAGCATATTGTAGATTGAAGTTGTGGAAACTACATCTAAGGTTTATTGCCATGAGCTCCTTGTATGGAAGACAAGGAGGCCATTTGAATTTAAATTCCATAATTGTAAAGGGATATAGTAATTGCTCATTGATTTGCTTTGATTACAACATTAACTTAAATAAATGAGGAAAGTGATTATTGCAACATTGCCGTGTGTGGGAACCGTGATTGCTTGTGTGTGTTGTGCTATTAAGGGTATGTAGTCATGTGGGAGTGTATATGTTTGTTGCCGTGTAGGTGTAGTGTGAGATTGTGTGTATACCGTGAGGCATGTGTTATTGTTGAGACGTGGTGTGTGAGTGTGTGTGCCGTGAAGTGTATTGAGTCTTGGTGGAGTGTATATTGTGTCTTGAAGTGTGCTGAGCCTTGAAGGTGCGTGTGGTACTGTGGGTGTGTGTATACTTGAACCATGGAGGAGTTGATGTGTGGTTGTGTGGTACCATGAAGGTTGTGTTGTTGTTGGCTGTAAAGGTGTGTTGTGTCGTTGTGTTGTGAGTGCCGTGAAGGTGTGTTATTGTCGCCATGTAGGTGTGTGGTGTTGTTTATGTGTATTAAACCATAGAGTGTGTGTTGTTGTTTGAAGGAGTGATTGTGAGTATATAAAAAAAAATTGCAAAAATCATGTTAAATGATAGTGTGAATGGTGGAATTGGTAATGAGGCCAATAGCCAGGTTAAAGGAGGTCAGGGTCGTCGTGTTGCAGGTGGAAGAACATTAGAAGAACAATTACAGGATCTCACAACTATTGTAGCTACATTAACAACACAGGTAGATCAAATGACAATGCTACAACCACTAGTGCAAACCTTGAAGCACCCCCACCTTAGGTAGCCTATCAAAATGCTTGTAGGGAAGGAGTTGTTGGAGGCAATAGGGGTAGGAGGATGGAAGGTGATTATCATGCTTTAAAGAGGAAAGGGATGATAAAACTTAAAAATGAGTCTTACCCTAATCGTAAGTTCAGACTACCTCGAGGCTTAAAATATGTGAAATTGCAGATGTCTTCATTTGCTGGAAGGAGTTCTGTAGAAGACTACTTAGATTGGGAGGATAAGGTTGAGGGCCTATTTGAATGTTATGAGATTAACGATCACACTCAGGTTCACCTTACAACTGTTGAGCTTACTGGTTATGCCACCTTATGGGGGAAGAATCTAATGGCTAGTAGGAGAAGGGATGGTGAAGCAAAGATACAAACATGGTAGGAAATGAAACGGGTAATGAGAAAAAGGTTTATACCTGAGTGCTATAGGCAGGAGTTGTTTATACGTCTCCAAACACTGAGGCAGAGAGGCAAACTAGTTGATGAGTATGTATGAGTTTAAGACATTGATGATCAGATGTGGGTCAATTTAACCTCCTGAATAAACCCTAGCACGATTTATGTCGGGGTTTGAAGTATGAAATTGCCTGCATTGTAGAGCTCTAGAAGTATCATACCCTTGAGGAGGCCATCTAGCTAGCTTTGAAAGTTGAGAGACAAAGGTGATCCAACCCTTTTTGAGCACTAAGAAAAAGTATGGAACTTCTAACAAACCTCATAAGTCAGATGGTCAGTAGGGTGAACAAAAGGATAGGGGGAAATGATAAGTCTATGGACAAAAATTCAACTACTACTAATAGGGAGGGGGAAATTTCTAGAAAGGGAAAAGAGGTTGTTAGAGCTAATATCAAACAAATAATACCAGGGGCAACCAGTGGGAAGATGCATCAAATCAAATGTTTCAAATGCATGGCTTTTGGACACATAGCTGCTCAATGTCCCAACGAAAGGGTGATGACTGATATGGAGGGAAACAGTGAGGATGGTCAAGAAGAAGTAGTTAAGCCTACAGATTTGTCAATAGTACTACAAGAGTATTATGAGATCATGATGGGTAAGACACATGAAGACAAGGGAAAAGATAAATATCTGTCTAATAAATTTTTGCAAGGGT
>JBBMOL010001524.1:0-37175 GCA_037954665.1 Laguncularia racemosa | reverse complement strand
TTGTATTCCTTCACATTCATAGGAAGGGTATTACATATGAGTGTTTTAAGCATGCATCCCTCAAGCACCATGGGGCTTTGTGAATCGAGCATCGAGGGGCATGCGCATCAAGTGTCAAGCGCTTGCATCAAGGGTTACTTCTAAGCATCATGTATAGAAATTGCATATTTGGAGTGTTGTAAGCACCTCAAGTAAATAATTAGCAGGGAAGGCCAATCACTTAATGAGTCATGAGGGTACTTCTTTGCATTCTTGATGGGGGTATAATGACGATCTGGAGAGCTTTATTAAAGCTTTTGAGAAAATTTGAAAGTCTCAATGCCTTGAAGAGCTCTTCAAGTTAACTTTATGCCAAAACACTGTTTGCATAAGCATAGTCAAGCTAGAATGTTGATTGTGAATGTGCACTTGTAATTGACCACTTGTAGTAAAAGGGCACTAACTTAAGCTTTCCTTCATTATAACCATCCTAATCACCCATTATAACCTTTTTTTTTTTTTTATCATTTGCAATATGAGCTATAATGAAATATAGAAGTTATTGATAGTGATGATAATATCCATTCATGGATTTTTGGGCTCATTTGTTTTTTCTTGATACTTGTCTTGCTTTTTCAAGGTATTGCATCATCTCATGTGCTTAGGAACAATAGTTCTCACTTAGCAGTATGCTTAAAAAATCCCTCATCATTGTATATTGAGAATAATAACTCAACTTAGTCACATTTGTGCTAAATGAATATAAGTCTCTTCTAAAAATATCACGGGACTGAAGCATACTTAGATTCAAGATCCCAAGGTTCTCTTCTTATTATTTTGATGCATTAGAGCAAAGTTTTACTTACCAATGATAGCATTTGAACGATCCCTTTTGCAAAAGCATTCTATCGTGCATAAGTAGCAATGTAAAATTCAATGCTTGGGATATAAGATTCTCTTTCATTAGTTAAGGAGGTACATTCCATGCTTGACTACTCAACATAACTTAACTAGGTATTACCCTAAATTGAGCCTCACTTTAGAGGTCATATATTTTTTTTTTTTCTTTGGCACCTAAGGAGAATATGCTCTTACTTGGCTGCCATGGCTTCCTATGTTTCTTGGGAGATAGTACTTTTACCAGTTTGCAACATACAAGCTAAACCATCATCCCTGCGCTTAGGAGCTAAAGCTCTTACTAGTCAACAACAATGTCTATATATTATATATTTTCTTTTAATCAATCAGGTGGTTTAATTGCCCCAAATTTGATGCCAATTACTTTATGAAAACTGCTATGCAAGCTAAGGAGACCATCTCTTTCTTTTTTGTAAAAAATAGTAATGAAAAGCAAATAATAGACACCCCTATTATAATCCTTGTGAGATAAACCCTCACAGGGTAACTAATTCCTTCATTGACATGAAGTACTTATCACTTTTTTTTTTTTTTGGGTACTGACAAAGAAATGAGAGAAAAGTAACAAAGATGCATTTTCACTTGTGAATAGTTCTTATTCATCAAGCTTGTATGGAATTTTTTTAATTTCGCTATATTTTTGGTTCTCTAACGTTTTTTTACACCTCCATGACAACGGTGCATTTTTTCTTTTATTCTTGATTTAAAATTTTTTCCCTTTTGGATACAATGTTTAAAGGGGCTCTACTATGTGCAATCTTTTTGTTTATGTGTTGATCAAGAAAAGCTGTCGGTAAAGTGAAATTTTTTAGGAAATGAACGGATTCTTTATAGTGGGAATAAAATATTTTTTTTTTAGTAACCTTTCTTACATTGATGTCATGTTGAAGTATCAAATTGTTTTTGTGCGCCTGTGCTTCCTCGAGGAGATATAGGTTAATGTTTTTAAAACCATATGAAGCCATGTGCTAATAATGGCTTAATTTTAAAAGTCTACTTGACACATTCTATTGTCTCTATAGAAGACTCATAAAAGTGTTACCATAATGGGGGGTTTTTAAAGTATTGAATATTGATTTTAACGGCTTGGGAATGTAGACATTTACATGTATTCAAGGAAAAACCGTGTCAAATAAATTTTTTCTCTTTACCGAATACCAATTAAGTGTTCCCTTTTATATTAATACGTTTTTGATTTGAGCCCCTTGACACACTGTTAGTGTTAGTGAGTAAAATTGTGTTTTTCATGGCATGGCCATTTTCCCCAAGTTTAAATTAAATACACCCCCACATATTAATCTTTAAGATTTACTTGAGTGTAGTAATTCTAAAAACCAAACCTTTCTCAAACCAAGAAGGTTAAAAAAAAATTTTGAAACTTGATTTTTTAAAAGCGAAACAATAATAGGGGGCACTATCCCCCTTTAACTTGAATTGTTTTCCCCTTTTCCTTGTTTTCCTCGACTGTAGCTTATCATTCTTTTTCTATATTTAAAAGGTCTGAATGGGTTTTCACTACCTCGTGTTGTTGTTATGAGGGGGAAGGGGATTATTACAAATATTGTTGTTTTTATAATAGTCCCCACTCTAACCTTTTAATGAATATTTTTTTTTAATGCCCACAATCCTTATAGAATGACCAATTGTTCTATGAAACCTATAATATTAGGATCACACTTTTCTTCGGGGGGTGGGCTGTTTAAATTTTAGAAGCTTAATATTTCCTTTCTGAAACCACTGTTGATCATTGCATGCCTTTACCCATTAGGCACAAGTATTAACTTTTCAAACGGGTTTTTCTCCATTTTAAGTTTTTTTCCTCCCTTTGGGAATCCTCTCCTTGAATGAATTTACAAATGGCTTTTTTTTTGACCTTATGTGTTTCCCCCCTTTGTCTTGAAAAAGGTTTTTGGTCTTCGCACATTTTCAACCAATGTTTGAATGAAACTAAAGATAAATTCTCAAATAATTGTATAATAAACATTCCTTGTATGAAAATTTTCCCAAAATTACTTCATCACAATCTTAATATCAAGGGAATCTTAAAATTGTTTAATGTAGTCCATGAGGTCTTCCCTTAATTTTGATGAATTCTTCCATGTTATGGGGTCCCCCTTTTTTAATTGAGAAAACTTTTTCTAAGAAATCTTGAATGTTCCCCCATGAGTCCACTGCCCTTGGGGGGTTTTTAAACATACTATCTATGCTTTCTCTTAAGACTTGGGAAAAATTTTCAGTTTTAGGTTCATCTAACCCTAGAATTCTAGTTTTCGATAAACAGCAAATGCTCCTTACATTCCTTTCTTCCCCTTTAAAAAGAGTATGAACTTGAACTCCGTAGTTCTTTGGTAAGGTTCGTAGAAAACACTTAAATGGGAGCTTTTTTCTAGATCCCCTATAGGTTCTCTTGATTTTGGGCCAATTAGTGACCTTTAAGTGAATTTATTAAAAAAATGTTAGATTGGACCGCAAATTCCAAGGGGCCCCTACCTTAAGCCACCATTTTAAAATCTCTTTTGTCTCTTGAAAAAGGACTTCATTTTGGCCTTGTCACTTAACCCAAAAAGAGTTAAATTAAAAAATTCAAGCAAAAAACCCTACAAAGAATTTTTGTTTGAGCTTAAATTTGGAAAAATTAAATTTAAAAATGAAAATTTGAAGAATCAACTAACAAACACAAAAATGCGGACTCCACACACTCTAAAAATCCTAAAAATCAAGTGCACCCCGCAAAAAGATAATCAATTATAATTTGGATATAGCACATTAAAAAATGCTTTATGATATAATTCACTAAAATGGCATGAATCCCAAAAATATATTTTGGGAACCCCAAAAAGGGGTGTAAATAAGAAAATCAACAAAAAAAAACCAATTCACACTAATATTTAACATGTTGAAAATTGGAATCAACTTAAAAGGGTTTGATTTACTCACAAATCCCTTTAAGCCTCGACTCGACATAACCCCTTTAAGAGGTTTATAAAAGTCTTATGAAAATTTGAGATAAACCCCCTCTTTATGTGGAAAATGGGTAGCAAAAAAGAAAGTTCAAAAATCCCCAACAAACCTGTTAGCAAGTATTTATACTTGCTCCCTTTTGGAAAAAAAATACATGAAAATTACAAACAAGTCCTCAGGGAGCTGGATCTAAACAAAATTACAAACAAAAACAAAAAGTCCCAAAAATGATATAAAGTGACTGGTTCAATAAAAAATTTTCAAGTAAAAAGATGGGTTTAAAAGCTATTTCTTTAGGTCAATTGGTTCTCGCGAACCGTTGGATGTGAGCCCCACGATGTTCCCATTTAATTTAATATGTAGGTTTTTAATCCAAAAAAATCGTAAATGTACCTATCAGAAAACAAACAATTATTATACAAAAATAGATATAAAATTTGCATCCTCAAAGGGTTTTTTTGTTCATGGAGGGTTTATAGCTAGGTTTTGTAAGCCTTAATCGGGGTCTAGTGATTGGTCCTTTTGGGGGTGATTCCTATCATTAGCCCCCAAAAACCCAATTGAAAAGGGAAAGCCACTAAAAGATTTGTCTATAGGTGGGAGAATCCCTTAATCTTAAATACCACATTGTCCATGTACTTTTCATGTGGGATTGTAACATTACCTCTTTAAAAAATCTTTGACCCCCCGTTGGGGTATTTTGAACTACCCACTTTGGTAACTTTTACTTTAATAGGTAGCCCTTAGGTAGCCCTTTTTTTAAATAACTCTTCTTAGATCCTCCTTTTTTAGGTTGCCTCTTTCCCCCCCCGGATTGGTCTCAACGATAGCACAAAATTTTTGACCCAAACGCAAGGAAAGAGCCCATCTCAAAAGACTGTTTTATAGGTAAAGAGCCTTGAACTTAATATTGATCTAAACCCTACTACTATCCATGTGGGATTATAATAATATAATAAATTTTTTACTATATTCATCTTACCACTCACCCTTCCCTTTAAAATCAGTTTGGGTCGTTTAAATTTTCTATGTTTGCTATATTTCCCGGTAGTATTGTATCCGTATATGCTTAGGCTTAGATGATTATTGGGCCCTGTTTTAGTATGTGTAAACAATGTCCAAAAGAGGCTTTGATAAAAGAGACATATGGATTGATTGGTTTTCTTTCTTCCTCAAATTGAAAGATATATGTCCCCCTAACCTTAAATAAAAAGCATATGATGCCATATCCAGCGCAGAGCTAACTTGTACCTTCAAATTGCCATTTCTTTATATGGACAAAAAAGCAAGTTATGCGTTTGCTAAAAGTGTATTTTATATTTTTCATAAAAGTATTACTTAACAACTCGCATTGGATTGAAAATTTATTACCCGCCACGTTATAAAAACCAAAAGTCGACCCATCCTGTAGAAACGCAAGTATTTCCTTAAAGTTTAATATGACAGCATCTTTCCACACACGGTCTTGTACGACGTTTTACCTTGTTTGTTTTTATATGGAGTTGTTGCCATGTCTTATACACTATGGGTTGGGTCGTGGAAGGCATTTTAAACCTTTTCCTGTTCCTTTCATATTACTTGTTCCCATGGACTTAATAAAAATGTGAGACATGGACATCGCGTCGAACATTTTATCATGGAACATGATGGAATATTTTGACCCCATATCTTCTATCTTTTCTTCTTTTCTTTTCTTTTTTCTTTTTCTCTGATTTTTATTTTACAATTGAGAAGAGACGGGCATAGAGGAATCGAACTTATTCATTCTTATGTGGAGGAACTGATGTTTATGTTACGATATGTTACAATGGTCTTACAAAGGGATCAAACGTGGAAACTTTATTTTTTATCCAATAAATTAAAATTAACGAGAAGTATAAAAATTTCATCAACCATTTACTATTTTTTTATTTGAATCATCCACCTTTATATCTTAATAATAAGTCCTTCATTTTTTATACTTTATATTTAACTTCTTTACGTCTTTGTTTTTATATTTGATTCCCCCCACCTTTTTAAAGATTATGTAAGTTCGCTTTGACGTTGATATGTTCACGAATCGTTAAAAATTATCTAATTTAGATTTTTTTTAAAATTTGCACATTATTTGGGCCTTTTTTTTTTTTTTCTAAAATAAGTTGCTATAATGGCATGAATGAAGAACATTTTTCTAATTGTTTTAAAAAAGTTAGAGAATTTGAATGGAAAAGTTAGACGATAAATGATTGATATTGAAAAGTAGGAAAGATGGAGTTCTTAGAGGAAAAAGAAAAAACCTTTAAAAATTAACGTAGAAAAGTAGTAAAAGATGTTCTGTACTATTTCCTTTTATATAATGATTAAAACTGAGCTATATTTGTTTATTTTGGTTACCACATTATAATTGACCTACAGCTCAGGCACAACATCTATCGACCTCGATACTAAAAATCCCTAGATTGCTTTCCTTGTTTTCATCCTTCTCCGACGGTAAATTTTGAAAAATTAAAACATGAATTGACGCTATTTTTAGAATTTCGTCATACTTCGTGTTGCGTGAAATATAAAGAGGGAGACGAGCATCCAGCATAAGGAAAATATATGCTGGGAGACAACTCCTTTGTATACATAAGAGAACACAAGGGAGACAACTTTGTTCCCCCCATTGCCTCGAATCGTTACTTCAATTAATTTAGTGTCTTATTACAACGTAAACGTAAACCACGGATGTTATAACTTCAAGACATTGTTCGGTAGAACCTTACAGACGGTGACAATGTAGAATTGCCCAGTAGAGCACGCCAAGATATATATATAAATGTAACGTTCACTTTGTGCAGACAAAAAAGAGGGATTTATGTGAAGCATGAAAATTGGCTTAATTTAATGTTATCGTATGGTTTCATTTCCACTATTATATTGTAATCATTAAAATGCCCTGCACTTTAAGGTTTCTTTATGGACGATTTGGTATTTTGTTAGCATAGATTATTCAAAAACTCCAAATTTGATGCGTTGACATAATGAAAATTATAACATAATAGTCTTTGATAAGAAGAGAATACTTTAATCGCATTTTCTGATAAACCTCTGTCGATATCAAGCGGATAATTTCTCGTTCTTTATAATTTAGGAATCACTATGATTTGGTGTGCTTGGCCGAATTACGCCTGTATTGTTATAGAGAAAGTTGCTTTTTATGAATGTATTCCATGTCTTTAAGGAATAGAGAATGTTCTAAGGAATAAACACTGACAAAATTATGTATAAACATCACGAGGAGTAATTAAATTAAAGAAATAAAAGATAATTTTGGTTTGCTTTGGCATTGATCATCCTTATATGACTGTCATAACTATACTCAACTGCTACTATAGCCATCTACCACAGATTAGTACCACTACTAAATTTATAAGAAAGGCTGATAGCTATCAAACCCCAATGGCATCTCCTGGTCTCTTTCGTGCGCGATGTCTATGTCTGATCCTCTAATATGATAAATTGTGTAACTTTAAGCATTCAAACTACCAGCCAAAAAGGGGCATCAATCAAGCATTCTGACAGTAACTTATGATTATATGAAAAAAAAAAAAAAAATTCTAGTCCTGAATGCCAACTTGTACTAGTATTACGAATGTGGGGACAAAATTTACCGAAATAGTTTAAATTTATAGGATATATGCACTATAGAACCTATATATTTCAAGTGTGTATACTTTTAAGGCTTTAGATTTTCTTTATTTTCTTTCTTTTTCTTTTTTTAAAGAATCTTTTAGAACCTCCATTATTGTTACTACCATGATTTAACATATCACTAATGTTGTTGAGGGCTTGTTTGAATGGAGGGCATAGATTTGTAGAGTCCATGCATGAAAGGCTTATATTTCACGGTTTGTATTTAAAGGCATGCTTTTCTAAAAAATGCACATTTTAGAATCTTAGTCATATTAGCACTATTACTATATCTATCGTATCAACCTACATCATTTGTCATTATTAATTTGCCTTAGAATGCATTGTTTTCAACTAAAAAGATAGATGCTTAACCTAGTACAAATGATTTTGAAAAAATTTTGGGAAATTGTTTTTTGTTCTTTTTCCCCTCTTCTTTTTTTCCACATGTTGAATATTATATACAAGAAAATTTTTCCAAAAAATGACTCCTACAAATTAGCAAAAGAAAAATAACAACCCATTTTTCCAATATCTATCTCCCAAAAAATTACAAAGTTACACAGATATCATTACCTAAAATAAACAATTAATATTTTCATAATTATGGAGAGCACAAGTGGCCGACGGGGAAAAAAGGCTATATACAGGGGCCGTGTACAAAACCCTTTTTTATTTTTGGCCTTTGTACTTTTTTTTGTGGATTTGCTGGGCTCCCACACGGCTCCCCCCCAAGGCCGTGCCTTAAAACAAAAAATATACAAAATTACCCCCCCTAAATTTGGGAAAGCATGTAGATCTCAAATGCCCGACTTGCAAAAGAAAATTTTATTCATATTGCTTTGTACCCAAACCCTTTGGAAAAAATTATCAGCAAGTTGTCATGAAAAGGCACAAAATTTCGTTTGGATATCACCATAAAAAATTTGGGAATAAAGCACAAAATCGGGTCAACTTAATGTGTTTCGTTCGTTCATGAAAGGGGGGAAATTGTGGATATGTGGGGGGGCGGCTTAAAGGGCACAATGAAAAGGTCATGGGTGGGGGTTTAAAGGGAAAACCCGAGGCTACCCAAGATGCCTTTCAACCATTTTAACCCCACCGTAGGGGCGCCTTTAGAACGATATTTCCGCTTCAGTAGACAAACGGGGGACATTTTTTGTTGTTTTTCTTTTTCCCAAAAGAGACAGGAGAGTCCCCAAGGTTTTACCAAAAACCTGTAAGCGATCTCCTTTTTTAAATAGAAAAACCGGCCCAGTTGGCATACACCAACCTTTGCAATCGAAGCTCAGTTTGCTACTAAAATACGTTTCCCTTTGCCCTAGATTTACGTTTGGGGGAAAAAGCGAACCACTCGCAAGCAGTTGCCAATGATCTTCACGGGGTTTTTGTGCATAAATTTGAGAAAAAAACGTGAACACTATAAGAAAGTTCAGGTCTGGTAAAAACACAAGTAAATCAATCGGGAAAACCCAGGGGCGTTTTGATTCCGGACCCTTTGAGCAAGGGCTAGTTGAAAGTCCCCAAACGAGGGATTTTGTTCTAAAGGAACCTGGGCAGGGGGGGCTCTTAGCGGGCCCAAAACTTCAGAAATAATATCCAATGATATTTCCTTTGACACAAAAAAAATCCGGCGGGGCCCCCCCCGCAACTTCCTTTTTCCAAGAAAAACACTTTTAAAATGCCCAGGGTTTTTATAGAAAAAAAAGCACAGAGATATTTTTTTAAACTGTTGTAAAGGCAAATAGTGTGGTTGCCCGAACAATAAGATCTCCAATATAAAAGGGGCATTGGCTGTTTAGTATCAGTTGCATAGTAAAAAGGGGGTAGTCAGAAAAGGGGCTGTTTTTAAATCGTACGCTTTCAAAGTAGTGATAGCTTGGCAAAACCCAAAATTTTCGGAGCTTGTTTTAAAACCATATAGTTACTTACGCAATTTGCAGACCCCCTTTCCAGAAGTCGAGACGGGGAAAACCAGGAAGGCCCAACCCTTTATGTAGACTTCCCCTTGAAGATTTTTCCCTGAAGAAAAAGGGATTATGGAATCCTTTTTGATGATTTCCCCAAAATTTTCGCCGCCCCACTGCCCAAAAACATTCGAAAAAGTAGTCCTTTTTGGGAAGGGGGGCAAAAGTTCAGTGTTTAAACGATCCCTTCCACTTGATGGGTTGCCTAACCCCACGAGTCGGGGCCCTTTTAACGTTCCACAGTGCCATCGGAAAAGATATTTGATCTTGTAATACCCACCCTTTAAACCAAAAAGCTTTCTTTGTGGGAGGTAAATCAGCAATTTTCCCCAAATTGCATTATTTCCAATGCTTGGGTTTCTTGTTGCTTTTCCTGCGCCATCGTTTTTTTTTTCACGCTTCAGGGGAAAGTTTTTGGTCACGGTTGCACTTTAAAGCTGAAAAAAAAGACGATGTCGCAAAGAAAATTGAGCCCAATTTACATTGTGTGCAATAGGATGAGCGTCCTGAGAGATATGTGGGGGTGGATGACGGGGGGATGGGGGCCCAAAAATTTTTATGCAAAGAGTAACATAATTCGGAAACAAAAAAAAAAAGGGTTTTTTGTGCCCCCATGGCGAGACCCCCCAAAAGTTCTCCTCGACAATGCCCGCACCCTTTCCGCAAAACCCGGTCCTGATTACCCGCTCCTCTTCCCGTTCGAAGTCCTTTTTCCTTTTTTTGGGGGAAAGTGTTATCAATGTGTCTTCCCCCTTTCTACCAAGCTAGCCCCATCTGGTTTAATCAAATAAAAAAATTTTTTACATCTAGGGACGAAGCAAATGGAAAAATTTTGTCTCGAAAAAATTTTACATCGCGTGAAACAAAGAAATTTACGTGTTTCTAAATCATACAGCCGCCCGCCCTTTTTCCCAAACGGAAAAAAAAAATGAAAATACACCCTCTTTCTTCTACTATCAAATTTGTTTTTTTTTTCCCGATCTCCCCTTTTTTATGAGAATTTGGGATAATTTATCCAAAAATTCTTTTGTGGTATACGCGGTTTTCCCCTCCCTAAAGAATTTTTTTTAAGGATTTTTCCCTTCAGAAAATGAAAAAAAAGGGGTTCGATTTATTAAGGAAAACCCGCAGTTTGAAAAACTTTTACCCCCCAAAAAAAAAAAAAAGGGGATAGCCCTTTAAAGCGGTTTGAGCTTGAGCCACTTTAAAAAGTGTTGTGTTTTCTTTCTACCCCCCCCTTTTGTTTTTGGTTTTCCCAACACAAGATGTTTAAAAAAAAAAGCCCCTTTTCCCCAAAAAAATACGTTTTCCCTGCAAGTAAATTCCGTTCCAAAATTTTCGCTTCGAAAAATTTTTTTCTTTTTTTATTAAAATGTCGTGCAATAATGGAAAAGAACCTTTCCATGGCTTTAGTTTCCTCCTTCTTTTTCAACAAGAGTAATTTCCCCACAGCTTTTTTTTAGAATAATCAAACAAAATAGTTTAAAAAAAATTTTGCCCCCACAAGAAAAGATTGTTTTTTAGGGGGGCCCCCAAAACCCCAATGTATCAATTCAAACATTTAGATCCCAAAAAATTTTTACAAGAGAAAATTTTTTTTCTAGTCTGTTTCGTTTTTTTGGGAAAAATTTTCCCCAAACATTTATTCAAACTTTAAATTCTTAGTAGGATCCAAATAGAAGAAATTTTGGGTTTAACCTTCTTTAAAAAGGATGACCTAGACTTTTGTGCAAAAATCAAAAGGGGATCCCTTGGGTATCTGTTTTCATTGTTTTTAATTTTTTGGTGCCCCTTTAAAATAGTAGAGTCCCCCCGGGACGTTCCCCCGCACCCAGTACCCTCGAAGATCGGCCCTGTATTTACCAAAGATTGTCAATGTTTTTTAATTATAAAAGGGGTTTGGTCTATGAGTTGTGACACAGAAATGAAATTGCGGGTTTAAATCCAGGACATAAAAAACTTTTTTAAAGGGACAAGATTTTCATCAAGAAAAATTGCCCCCTTTTTTGGTGGCCAGAGCCTGTCCCTTTTGGGCCCAATCCCACGAAACATTGAGAACTGTCTCCCAAGTTATACAAGCTACTCGATTTCCCGTCTTTGGTTCGTTTCTCCCGTGTAAAATTTTCAAAAGCATGTGCTTCCCGGGTCATTTTTTCACCTCCAAATGTTTTGTTTTTTACCGGGCTTAAAAAGTGCCTCACATTGCTCATTGCTTAGACCAAGCGATCCAGGTCTTCACCCTGGGAAATTGTTGTCGAGGAAAAAAATTTCCTTCTGTGGTCTGGCAGGTTGGCATTTTTCCGAACCCGACCCCCCTCCAGTCATTTTCCTGTTCTTTGTTGAGGCAATTGTTGTCCTTTGTCACGTCCCCCGCTTTTCCCTTTGTTCCGGGTCTGTCACCCCCCCATTCCGGATTTCCCAAACAAGGGAAAAAAAAGCTGTCGGCCTCATTCCCCTTTTCGTTTGCAATGTGTACCCCAAACCCTGTTCTTATTTTCCCATTCCTCGGTACGAGCTGCAAAACCTTTACTTCCCCCCGTTTATCCTTTTCAGAAATTGCTTTTTACTCGTTCTTTTTGGATAAGCATCGAGTTTCACTTTATTCAGTTTTGGGAACGGATTTTTTAGCCAAAAAGTTGAAGGGGGGGTCCCCTTTTTGTTTTTTTCTAATCCCCTGAGGGAAAAAAATGCACCTTTTCCCCCCCTCGATTTTTTTTCTAAACACAGTCTTGAGATCACATGTGCATCCTCCACACTTCACGTTCCCCGGGGCTGTTCGTAGTTGGCCAATTCATCCCCACAAATTTTTTGGTTTTCCCTAGTAACTGACAATACTTTATTCCCTTTTTGGGTTGCACCCCGGCAAGGTTTGATTTCGTGCTGTATTTTTGGTCCCTTCCCCAAAGAAAGGGGAAAGCTCTGTATATCATCCAGGGTCCCTTTCACAATCTTACAAAGTGAGAAATTTTTGAAACTAAAAGGGTGGGCTCGAAAAGTTTTCGGATCCAAGACACCAACAATGAGTTGATTGTTCACCAATCTTCAAGGTTGCAAAAAAGTCCTCATCAGGTCCGGGGATTGTTCCCCTCAAAAAAATCCCAATTTCTTTCTCACTCTCAAGGGTGTTCTCAATGAGCGAGACCACTGTCCTAATTCTTTCCCCCTTTAAAATGGAAACCCCAAATTATCGAAGTCCAGGATTGTCGGGGGGAGTGATGTATTTTTGGGGATTTGGTCTTTTGTTTGAAAATTTCCCTCTCGCCAGAGTTTATCTTTTTCCGTGTTTTTTTTTTTTTTTAAACAAACAAAACAAGATGCGATTTGCTGCTCGATACCATGACAAAATTTGGGAAATTGATTTTCGTTCTATTTCCCTCTTTTTTTCTTCCACATGTTGAAAATTTTATATACAAGATAAATTTCCCAAACTGATCCCACAAATTAGCTAAGTAAAAAAACAAGGGATATCTCCAATATCTATCTTTCCTAAATTTCAAAAATTACACATATATCTATCTTCCAAAAAAACAACAATACAGATATCATAATTTTTGGAAAAAGATAAGCTGGCCGACGGGGATACAAGGCTATATACACGACTGTGTTTCTTTGGCCGTGTACGTTTTGTGCATATGCTGGCAGAGATACACGGCCCTGTAAAACGAGTGTACTTTGGCCCTTTTTCTTTTTTGTGCACATTCTGGCAGTGAAATACGGCCTTTTAAAACAACCTGTATTTGGCCTTTAAATCCTTGGATTTTTCCACACCCACCTTTTTTAAACACAAAAAAAAACCCCAAAAAGTTTTATTAAAATTTACTTTAAACAAAAATAAAAAAATTTTTGTATCAAAACATATCAACTTCTTTAAAAATAAAATTAAAAAAAACAACCCCCCCATTCCTAAAATTTCCTAAATTTTAAAATTTACCAAATTCAAAAAATGACTTTGAAAGCAAAAATTTTTCCGATAGCAAAATCCAAATCAATAAAATAAGGATTAACCTTAAAAAAAAAAAATTCAATTTTTAAAAAAAATTTTAAAAAAAAACCCCCAAAAAATTTTTAAAAAACCCCCCAAAAAATTTTTTAAATTCCTTTCCCCCAAAATTCCCCCAAATTAAAAACTCTTCAAAAACCCCAAACCCAAAGTTTAACCCCACCCCCCAAAATTCCAATCCTAATTTTCCAACTTTCCCCCCAAAACCAAACAAAACCCAAAATTTTTTTCCTTTTAACAAAAAACCAAAACCCCCCCCACCCTATAAAAATTTTCCCAAAACCCCAAATGCCCCTTTAAAAATTTCCAATTTTTTCTTTTTTTTTGTTTTTTTTTTTTTTTTGGGCAAAATTTTTTTTGCGTTTTAACAAATATGAAGGAGACTTGCTAAAAATTTTAAATTAGCTAGGGTTCTTCTCCTTACCTTTTCGTATAAATTAGCAAAAAATCCCCTTTGTTTGGGGAGGCCCATAAAGTGAAAATTTAAAGGAAAATTTTTAAAAATTTACCCCTTCCCCCTTACCCCCAACTTTGAAAAAAAAACCCCCCCAAAAAAAAACCCAAAAATTATCAAGAGCCCCCCCCCCAAAAAAATCAATCTTTTGGACAATACCCTAAGTCGCTTTTTCTTGGTAGGATCTTTAATCCTTATATGTGTTTCTTTTTGACCCCAAGGGAATACTATAAAGCTATAACGAATTGCTTTGATGCTTGGAGATTCCCCAAAATTTGTGGGGTGTTGGGTATCTTTCTTATTTTAAACATAAAAAAAAGCTTTCAAGGAGAAGAAAGGAAGGACACTAAATAAAAACACAAACCCCTTAATACTCGGAGCTTGGGGGACTCAGGGAAAGAAAGAGAAAATAAAAAAACATACCTGGGCTTTTTTTCTCTATGATAAAAAAGTCAGGAAAAAAAGCTATGTTTTGACGTTTAAATTCCCTATCGAATTATTATAAGTATAACTTTTTTTTTTTTTTTTTCTTTGCTTTTTATTTTGTTTTTTTAATGTTTCTAAGAACATAAAAAACAAATTAAAGTCCCACAATATAACCCAAGGCCCTACTTGTAAAAGTTTTCCTCTAATATTAGATTTTAAAAAGAAACACTTGCTTCTAAAGTACAGGCATTGGGAACTAATAAATCCACAAGGAAACCCCTTTTCAAGTTGAAATTTTCTACTTCATAGTAAAATACGTTTTAGAGCTTGATAAAGGAAACCTTGCTTCAAAAGTACAGGCATTTGGGAAAACTATTAAATCCAAAAGGGGGAAATCCCTTTTCAAGTTAAAAATTTGTTTACTTCATAGAAAAAATTCGAAGATTCTCTGGAATTTTATCCTCTATCAATAAGATGAAAAGGGATGGGGTTTTTTTTTTTTTTTCCCCACTTTTATTGTCCCCGGGAAAAAATATGTTAAAAAAAAATAAAGAACGATTGGGGTTCATAATTGGGGGGACCAATCCTATAATGTTTAGAAGTTAAACAAAGAAGCGATATTCACTACATGGAGGTGAAAATTTATCGCTTTGGGCCTAAGCACCCAGATCTTTGCAAAGGCTTTCCGACTTAGATCTAACTGGTGAACTTTTTTGCCACTTCGAGGTTTAAAAAAAAACTACAGTTTGAAATTTTCCCATTTACCGTTTAAGCCAAGGACATTGACACCTAGAGAACGACCGACTTTCCACCAAATTTAAAATATTTTTTCCTTTTAAAGTAGCAAAGTTTCCCGAAAATTTCAACATAAAGAGTGACAATTATGAAAATGGACTGATATAAAAGGGGTTGCTTGGGTAATTCGAACATGACCTTGCAAAAACCGTCTCGGGGAAAGGCATTTGTTTTTTGATGGAAACGAGACGAATTGGGGTTGGAGGAGGAGTTTTAAATAGTGAATTAAACTAAAAAGCAGCCAATGTTCAGTTCGAAGGGCTGATGGAACAACTGTCCATGGGGCAAAGTTTACCATATTCAATCTTTTGGGCGTGTAAAATGGGAAAAGTCCCTTCCGACATATAAATTTCTACCATACATGCATTTTTTTTTGAGCATTTTTAAATTGAAATCAAGAAAAAAAAAAGATTTTAAAAGTGTGTAAAGGGTCATTTTCACAATAAAAATGAAAAAAAAAATCCCAACCCGGGGTCAAATGGGAGTTATTTTATGCTTTTGGGTATTTGGGGAAACAGTGGCAAATTTAATGGGGAACTTGCGCCATTCGTATGCCACACTAAAGCACTAAAGGTTAGAAAATTAAGCCTCTATTTGAACAACATCAACCCCCCATCTGGGTGTGAGAGCCCCAAAAGCTCCCAACTGATTAACTTTTCTCTTATTTAGGGCGAGCGGCAAAGGTTTTTTGGAAAAAAAAATAAGGTCAAGTGTCCCGTAAAAGGCCTTGAACAAGCAAGTCAAATGGATGCTTTTAAAAAACCAAACAATTAGAATGGATTTCCCTATATATAAGAAACTGCATATCTTTCCTACACAAAGGAAAAATGAAATTTAAAATTTTTTTTCTATAAAAGTCCTGTAACCGGGGAAAACAGTCTGTCAGTGTTTTCTCTAAGTAAAGATATGCAAAGGCCAAACTTTGTTTTTGTTTTTAACTTTACCAAAATTCCAAAAATCTATAATGGGTTAAAAAGAGCATTCCTAATACCAAAAATTAGAAAAAATAACCCAACATCAAAATAACTAGTTCCCCCTTTCCCAAATTAAAATTAGGAAGTGTTTAAAAAACTTAAATACCCAAAACATTTAAATTCAAAATTTAAAAAATTTTCCAATATTTAAAACTTTTTTCCTCACCCGGTAAAACCTTCTAGTATAAGTTTTTATATACTTCTTTTTATTTTGATTTGTCTTGCTAAGGTTTTCAAAAACCACTACTTCTCTTTATGGTACTTTTCAACCCAAAAAAGGCCCCCTTTTAAAATGGCTAACCCCCTAGTACAACGCATAAAAAACCTATCCCAACTAACCCAATGACAAAAACATCAACACATACATAATACAACATGTTATTCATACACAGCCCTTTTTTTCTTTTCGCATGTTTAAAACCCAAAAAACAAAAAGCTCATAATTACAAACTTAATATAATCCTTCCAAAAACACACATACACACGTGCGCACACACATGTACACAATCAAAACACACAAAACATATGAGAAAAAAGGGTATTTCCCCTTTGCCCATGAGTTTTAATTCATACGTAGTTTAATACATATACGAATTTGGTACTCCCCATGTTATGGTCCATGTGAGGGGGCCTAATTCCACTTTGAAGCACAAAAAAAAAGACTCAAAAAAAACAATCCCAATTCAATCACAAAAAAACCGGGTCCACCTAGAAATGCAATTCTCGTGGCCCTTTGAGGATTTGATGGAAATTGTTTTTTCAAATGTTTTCAATTGCAATTTAAATGATAGAATTAACCAAAAAACCCCAAAAAGGGGAAGATGAAGTACACGAAAAAAATCAGATCAAAAGGAAACAAAAAACCCAAATTTGAAATTCACTTTCCCTTTCAATCCCTGGGTTCACGCCCCCCAAGAACAAGGGGTAGGAAATCCAAGTGCTCAATAAAACAATCAATCTTACAAGATTGAAGTTTACGAAAATAGAATAAAAATTATACCCAAAAGAAAGATCCAAATTTACCCTAGTTATGACCCCATTTAGAGAAGAAATGAACATACAAAAAAATTAAATTGATATGACTCGCTTTTGCTTTCGTTGCACTCGCCACAATTCCAATTCTTAGGTTGAAATTGATAAGATTTTGGAACAAAAGGAAAGAACCCTAATTCTCACGTGAATATGAACTCTCAATTTTGAAAAAAATTTTAGCCTAAAACCCTCTTTTAAAGGGAAAGTATTTTCTTGCTACTCCTGGGGTTTAAAAAAGTGCTAAAAATTACAAGTTTGCCACTTTTAAGGTGGCTAACCCTAAATAAAAATTTTTAAGGAAAAAAAAGTGTCCCCAAAACCAAAACAACCAAAATAGTTTATAAAAGAAGAAGTATAAAAAAAGAAATGGTCTTCAAAAGCTTTTGTCTTCTATAGGATCCATGGCCCAGTTCACCCCCCGGTTTAGGTCGGTCCATGGAATAACCTCAAGCTTTAGTTGGGGGGAGTTTGTCTATTGCCCTATAAAATTTGAAAAGTGTGGGCCGTTGGGGAAAAAACCCATTCAAAAAATAATAGAAAAGAGGTTAATATATAAATAATTCCGGGGGTGATCTGCTCAAAATGGGCTTTTCAACCCCGAAAATTTGAATTCCTTTAGTTTTACCCTAATGATAGGCTTGTCGAATTTTTATTCCTATCTCTCCCCAGGTTCAAAAAGATTTGTCCTCAAAAACTGGCAGATAAAAAGAATGGAGACTTTTTTTCTCCTAGAATTTCCCTCTGACGAAGTATCTCTACCCAAAAACCCAATATCTGAAAAAACTATTGGTGATGATTTTTTTCTCTCCCCTTTTCCAGGATGTTTCTATTCTGCAACACAAATAATGACCCATTATCCACTAAGGTGTCCCCTATCTCAATCCATTTCAGGGGTATTGTTTCCTCCTTTTTTTTAACTATCTGTTTTGTCGCCAATCCTCATGTTTTTTAAAGGTTGGCCTAACTGCTCATTGCCCTCTGAGACCTCTGAAGGTGAACACCCAAAATGTCTCGAAAATTTAGCCCTCTAATGATAGACTCCCTCGACTTTGTTTTTCAGAAAAATCCAAAGGTTTACTCAACTGTCGTGAAACCCCTAGTATCCTGAAGGAGAACATAACTGACCCTGAACAGTTTGGTTCCTTGGTTTTGTTACTCTTGTAACCCGGGAATTTTTTAAAAATTTTCCTCTGTCTTTTTCCCCTTTCAAAGGGTAACTGTATAGCCTCATCCAAATTTTACTAATCTCTGAAGCTCAATACACAAGCTATCCTTTCTTTTAACCCCCGATACAAACGTGTTAGGGTTTTTTTAGGAGGTTAACTGATTTTAATCTTTATCACTAGTGTCTCAAACTCCTGTACATAGTCATCCCCCTATTTTCCCCCCCCGTCTCAGTGTCTGGAACACATAAAAAAACTATGCCCGTAGTGTTTTGGGACAAAACCTATTCCTCAAAAATCGTTTCATGTCTCTCCAAGTGTGTATTTCGGTCTCTCCCCCATTCGCCCGCTGATAAAAAAAATTTTTCCCCCATAAAGGGGGCATATCCTGGGAACTCTAAGGTTTTGAGACGTCCCCCAGAGTCTTCATCAATCTCATAACACTTTTAAAAAACCCCCAACTTGGCTTCCCAGTCTAGGGAATCATCGGTTTGGGCCCCTTTTCCATTTAAATGAAGGCATCTGTAGCTTCGCACACTTTGTCCTTGAGATGGTTTAAATTCCCCGTCCGAGAAAGGATTAACCCCAAAATTATTTATCTTTGGGTTTTCCCCAAGAGCATGATAATCTCCTTCTTTTCTAGGGGTTTTGGGGCCTGAAGGTTTTTACCAAAGGTGGTGGGGTAATGTCATCCTATCAATTCTTGTTGCCAATGTAGCAACAACTGTGGTAAGGCCCCTGAAGTTGCTCATCTAGAGTTTTCCACTTGTATTTAAAACGCCCTGGTCTGCCACCCACTTGGCTATTGGCCTCTTGCCAATGTCCCCATTCACACTTTCATTTGACTTTTTTGTGGATGCGATTTATTTAAAGTACAAAGGTTTCCCCAAAATAACTGTAGCAAACTCCCTTCATTTTTACCACGCCACAATAACACGCTTGGATAACAACACACACTTGTACACCCACAGTGCAAAAAATCACCAATGAAACCCAAATAATTCTTATCATTTAAAAGTAAGTAGAATAAGTGAAGCACAAAAAAATTATTTCCCAATTAGTTAAGATATTGAATTCAACTAAGAAAGTGTTTAATTTAATAATACTCAATAATTTCACACTTAAAGTTTATTTTTTAAATTTTCCCAAAATTCATATTTTAACTTCCTTAATTAGCCCCCCCGGTTCCATCACACTTTATCTTAATGTCAGCACCTTACCCCAAACAAACTCCAAAAAATTTTCACCCCCAAACCACACCTCAATCAGGGTTTTGCATCATTTCCCATAAAAAACTCCCACGGCAACAAAAACCCAAATTGCACTCCACTTCCAGGGGCAATGATAACAAATGGCTACAAAAACAAATACACCCCCCATTTTCCAGGGCAAGGTTGATAACAAAACAAATTTGCCACTTTCCACAAATGAAATATGAAAACCCCAAAATGGGCCCAGCAACTCCAATTTGAAATTCAAACCACTTCACTAATTGAAACCCTTTTTCCCTTTGGGGTAAGTAATAAATTCAAATTAAAAATTTTTCTATTAACTCCCACAACTTAATGGAATGTGTTTGAATTCAAATAGTTCCCTTTACTAATCAAATCAATGCAAATCTATAAATTGCACTCCTCCAATTCAGAATTATACAATGGAAGTCACAACAAAAACCTAAAAACCCCCTTCACGCCACAACTAGCATGGCCCCAAAAAATTGGTAACTTTTTTCAAGTTCACAAAAAATTTTTTTTTTGGGAAATTTAAAAACACTTCTATTCTTCTTTTCCCACTACGAAAATAATTTTAAACACAAGAAAATAAACAACCTTCCCCAACCAACTCCAAAAAAAACAGTAAATTAAAATTCCAAAACAAGGTAATTTCGCAACTTACAAACTACAACAAAAACAATTGTGGTTCAAAATTGAAAAAACCTAAATTTAAGATGATAATTCACGAAATCAAAAAACAATCAAAACCCTTCTCTCAACATGTGCTCTGTACCCAAAAAGATATGTGCCTAATTTTACTTTGAAGAAAAATAAAAAAAACCCCAAGAAAAAAAATCCCCAATTCAATACAAAAAACCCGGGCCACCTAGTATTTCAATTTTTCGTGGCCCCCTTTGAGGATTTGATGGAAAATTTTTGTTCAAATTTATTCAATTGCAATTCTAAAGATAGAATTAACCAAATAACCACAAGAGAAGATGAAAACCGTAAAAATCAGATCAGAAGGAAACAATAAAAACCCAAAGAAATTCCTTTTCCCCTTTTAATCCTAGTTCACGCCCAAAAAGAACAAAGGGGGTAGGAAATCCAAATGCTCAATAAAACAAACAATCTTACAAGATTGGAAATTTACAAAAAAGAATCACAAATTTTATCCAAGAAAGATCCAAATCCCACCCTAGATATGACTTTACTAGAGAAGAAATGAACCCTAAACAAAATTGAATTGATATGACTCACCCCAAATTTTCCTTCGTTGCACTCGCCCCAATTCTAAAATTTTTGGGTTGAAATTGAAAAGAGTTTTGGGAAATAAAGGGAAAAAACCCAATTCTCACGTGAATATGAACTCTCAAATTTACAAAAAATTAGCCTTAAAAACCCCCTCTTAAGCAAGTATTTATTTGTTTTCTCCTAGGGGTTTAAAAAATGCTAAAATTACAAGGTTTTTCCCCCTTTTAAAAGGGGGCTTTAAACCTAAATGAAAATTATAAAGGGAAAAAAAAGTGTCCCAAAACCAAATCAACCAAAATAGTTCATAAAAAAGAGAAAATATAAAAGAAATGGTCTTCAAAATGCTGGTCTTCTATAAGATCCATCGGCCCGTTCATTGCCCGGTTTTTTGGTCGGGGGCCATGGATAACCCAAAGCTAAATCTGAGGGAGTTTGTCCATTGGGCCCCATAAAATTTGATAAATGTGCCTGTTGCAAAAACCAATTCAAGAATAATAGGGAAAAAAGGTTAAAAATATAAAAAATTTTGGGGGCGATCTGCTCAAAATGAGCCCTCAACGCCAAAATTTGAATTCTTTAGTTTTTTGCCGTAATGATAGGTCTTGTCGGATTTTTATTCCTATCACCATGAGTCCTTTCACATCTCACACAACAATCCTTCCATGTTCAAGACATGAGTTTATTCCATACCACATAACCCTAAATCTACTTAGATCATTTATTATGTGACTCCACTAAGGACAACGTCATGTACTAATCATTAGGGTGCTACCTTGAGAACATTAACCCTCACTCGGTTTCTCAAACCTAACCAAACATAATCACATACACAACCAATCATACTCATTATTCAATATTAGTTTAATCTACATACATCTCTTACCTAACAAGCACAAACAACAAACATGATATCCATGTACCTAATGTGCTTCAAAGGGGAAAATTGCAATATGAATCATTGATGGAACACACAATGTAACAATTCCCCACTAATTGGCGTGAAATCTAACTTGTATGAATCTTAAATTGCGTGAACAAGAGAGAGAAAAGAAGAGCTAATTCCTTACTAGATGTTACGCACTAGTTGGAATTACGATTGATTTGATATTGTTGATATTATGCACAACAAAAATCAAATCCAACTCGCCACAATTCTAAAAGAATTGATAAGAGTTTTTTTTCGTGAAAGGAGAGTCTCCTTACGGCAATAACATGTGAATTATTTCTCAAAACAAAAGTCCCTTTACAAAACCTAAATAACAAGTATTTATACCTTACTATAATTATGGAAAAATAACCTAAGTAACTAGTACACATGACCGGTCACTTCAAGCTTCAATCACGATCATAAGGAGAAACACAAGACTGGTTCTCCCTTAGTTTTAATTCGGTTCATTATGGACTGACCCATTTACAAACCAATTGCTATTGTGCTTGGTCATGTTCTTGTAAAATCGACAAAATGTACTTGATAAAATGCAAAAACAATTATTATAAAATAAATAAAGATAATATGTGAATGTCTTGGTTCCATTTGTTTCTAGTAGGCTTCCCAATGTTGGATCCAAAGTTTGATTCCTATCATCTCCTCGGGCCTATGAAAGATTTGTCCTAAAATCTAATGGGTCTTTCCTGGACTGAAAACCTTAGTTTGCATTTACTTGTCGCCTTGAAGTCTTGAGTGACATAGGGGTTAAGACAACCCATGCACCATCCTTCTGAAACACACAAGTGTTTTTAAACCATCATGTAGCACCTTCCTGTCAAATAACCAAGGTCTGCCCAATAGTATATGAAAGGCGCACATAGAAGAACATCACAAACAATTTCATCAGGGTATCTATCTCCATGCTGAAAGGAACTTTAGCCCTCTAAGTAATATGCAGACTACCTCGTTCATTCAGCCAATGTAATTTATAGGGTTGAGGATGTGGGTTAGTGACTAGTTGCATCTATTTACTATTGCAGTAACTATTACATTTGTGTAACTTCCACCATCAATAAAAGAGCACATGAATTACCTGAACCCAACAAAGAGTATAGAATAGTTTTCCTTTGTATGTCCCTAATATCTGGAGATATAGTCATGACCCTGCGCAACACATTAATAGACAGATATTTATCATTTCCCTTGTCTTCATGTGTCTCAGCTTCATGGTCATCATAATACTCATGTAATACTATTGAAAAATCTATAGGCTCAACTACTTCTTCTTAACCATCCTCACTGTTTCCCTCCATAGCAGTCATCACCTTTTTGTTGGGAAACTGAGCAGTCATGTGTCTAAAATCCATGCATTTGAAATATTTGATTTGACGCATCTTTCCACTGGTTGTCCCTAGTACTGTTTGTCGGATATCAGCTCCAACAACCTCTTTTCCTTTCTAAAAATTTCCCTCTCCCTTTCAGTAATAGTTGTATTTTGTCCACAGTCTTATCATTTTCCCCTATTCCCTTTTGTTCACCCTGTTGACCATCTAACCCGTGAGGTTTGTAGAAGTTCCATACCTGTTGCTCATTGCTCGAAAAGGGTTGGATCGCCTTTGTCTCTCCACTTTCAAAGCTAGCTGGATGGCCTCATCTAATGTGTTATACCTCTAGAGCTCTACAATGCAAGCAATTTCATACTTTAACCCTGACAAATCATGCTAAGGTTTGCTCAGGAGGTTCGACTGATCATCATCTGATCATCAGTGTCTCAAACTCTTATACATAATCGTCAACTATTTTACCTCCCTGCCTTAAGGTTTGGAGTCGCATAAACAAATCCTACCTATAGTGCTTTGGTATAAACCTTTTTCTCATTAGCCGTTTCATTTCCCTCTAAGTATGTATATCGGCCTCACCATCTCTTAATTTGCTACCCACAAGATCTTCCATCATAAACCAGCATAGCCTTAAATTTCTATAGCTGCAAGACGAACCTGAGTGTGATTATCAATCTCATAGCACTCAAATAGGCCCTTGACCTTATCCTCCCAATCCAAGTAGTCTTCTACAGAACCCTTTCCAGCAAATGAAGGCATCTGTAATTTCACATATTCTAAGCCCCGAGGCGGTCTAAACTCACAATTAGGGTAAGACTCATTTTCAAAATTATCATTCCTTTCCTCCCTAAAAGCATGATAATCACCTTCTATCCTCTTACCCCTATTGCCTCCAATAGCTCCTTCCTTGTGAGCATTTTGATGGGCTACCCGAGGTGGGGGTGCTTGAGGGTTTGCCACCGGTGGTTATGGCGTCGTCATTTGATCTACCCATGTTGCTAATGTAGCAACAATAGTGGTGAGATCCTGCAATTGTTCTTCTAATGTTCTTCCACCTACAATATGATGACCTTGACCTCCTCCAACCTAACTATTAGCCTCATTGCCAATTCCACCATTTACACTATCATTTGACATGATTTTGCAATTTTTTTTTTTATACTCACAATCACTCATTCAACAACAACAACACACTCCATGGTTCATTACACACAAACAACACCTCACACCTACATAGTGACAATAACACACCTTCACGCCAACAACAACACACACTCATGGTACCACACAACCACACACCAACACCTTTACGGTTTAAGTATACACACACCCATAGTACCACATGTACCTTCAAGGCTCAACACACTTCAAGACACAATACGCACTCCATTATGACTTAACACACTCCACTATGACTTAACACACCTCATGGCACACACACTTACACACCACATCTCAACAACAACACACACCTCATGATATACACACAACCTCACACCACACCTACACGACAACAAACACACACACTCCCACAAGACTACACACCTTAGCACAACACACACAACCAATCACGGTTCCTACACACGACAATGTTACAATAATCACTTTCCTCAATTACTCAAGTTAATGTTGTAATCAAAGCAAATCAATGAGCAATTACTGATAAAGGCATATTTTACTCATAATTCATTAAGCAATTTGCAAGTATTCATTATTGATTTTAGAGAAATCACAAGGAAATGGTACTTAATCATGTTTATTTTTATATTTCAGATGTTGAAGGACTTTGAGTTCAAAGCTTAATCAATTTGGAGAGATTGCATACAAATTGAAGCATGAAAAGATTGAAGGATGGCAAATGAGAGATTAAAGCGCCGGCCTTTATGGCCGGCCTTCAATGCAAGGCCGCCGGCCTTTATGGCCGGCTTAAAGGAAGGCCGCCGGCCTTTATGGCTGGCTTAAAAGAAGGCTGCCGGCCGGGATAAAGCAAGAGCTTGGTTTTATTCATTCCCCCAGGGATCTATCACTACCGGGGAAGACCTATCAATCAAGTTCTTGAGGAGATTCTTCCCCCCAGTTAGGATCCCCAAACAAAAGAAGTGATATCACAAACTTTGCAAAGTTTAGTGGCGAATAAACTTTTGAGGAAATGGGGAGAGTTTCAAGGAAGCAACGGGGGGGGAAAATCCCACATCATGGTTTACCAGAAAACCCCCCTTATTGAGATTTTTTATTTGGGAGTCTGGATGAAAACCATTGGGGGTTCTTGTGGATGCTGCAGTGGGGGGGCATAATGGGAAAAAATTTACTTAGGGGCCCAGGGCATTAAATTGAAGGGGAGGGTCTAGTGCCCAATTGGCAAACTGAGGAAGGGGTTTAAAAGGTAAGCTTCAATAAAATGAAAAATGTTAGTATGGCTGGGGTTGCTCCCGGGGTTGCCCCCCTCACCACTGGGGAAAGGGAGTGGGGCCCTTTTAAATTTTTTTTAAAGGGTTTTCCAAACCAAGTTGTAAAATTTTGGTTTGGGGCCCTAAATTAGTAGTGAGTGCATGGCTGGAAAGTCATCAGCTCCATCTAGTGGAGAGCAGGTAAACTTTGTAGGCAACTTCTAGAGAGGTACTCAAGGACCATATTCGAATACATACAATCCTGGGGTGGTCAAGGGCAGACATCCAGCAGGTAAGTTTATTGATATCCACCTACAAAACATTGGTGGAAGCTGAAAAGAAGGGCACCATACCATGGAAGGAAGCTTGGAATCCAAATTGAAGGGTGATGGTATTGAAGGAGTTGTTTAAACTCCTTGATTTAAGCTGAGATGACAAACCCTGATAGTCAGGCTGATGACTATAAAACATGCGCTCTATGGGAGGCAGCCCATATTTATGTTTACTTTATTGTGTTTTGTTGGTTTTCCTTTAATTGTTTTAGGAAAATGCAAGGTGAATGTTCACAAGGACCAATCTCTCCAAGTTCAACTTTGATGGAATTTAAATATGGCTTCTACATGTTATACCCGGGGAGTACTAGTTCCTTTTTTCTTATTTCCTTCCTATTTTGTTATTTGCATTGATGTGAGACAGTGTGGATACTGTCTATTCTTAAGTGTGGGGAAGGGAATGTAGGTATTAAAGTTGAGATGAGTATTGCCTGTTCTGTGCTTGATGATCATACTCTTCCATTATCTTGAACTGTATTTGTCCCTGAGTTATCTGACAATTTTTAGGCCAATTTTTTTTTAAAACTTTTGATGGAAATCTAGAGATTATACAAAAAATAAAAAAATAAAATAAAAATAAAAAATAAAAGCCTTTTGCATCTGTTTATGATTTATTAAAAATAATAACTCATTATTATGCCCTACTCACCACTGTTGTGATTCTTGTACTTAGTTAAAATTAATAAATAAAATCTTTAGAAATCAAATTTACCTAGTTTTTAGCCTTATAATTTGAAGTTTAAGAGTCTATTGAGTCCTCTTGTGAAAGATAAACAGGTCTACTTCGGGTCTCTTTTCTAGCTAGTGTATCTTCTTGAAAGTTGCTTTGAAAGCTTTTCAACATCTAATAAAAGAGGTAAGGGAAACTCCTCACTTAGTGATCCCTTATAAAAAAGTCTTAATTCTATATAGCATTCAAATGAAATAAGTTGCATTACTCCAATGACTCTGGTAATTGAGTTAAGAGTATCCAAACTTGAATGCTAGAGTGAGGGAGAGTTCGATGGGGTCCCTTTAAAACCTGGTCACTTGGGTGATGAGCTCAGGGTGTGCCAAATCAGTGATCTCACTATAGCGATAAGGGCGGAGAAGCAAAAGTTCAATACACGAACTTATTTTATAGTAAAAAAAAAATAAAGAAAAAAAGAAAAAGAAAAAAAAAAGAAAAAAAGAAAAAAGAAGAAGTAGAGTTTTAGTGAATGCTCATCAACAAGCTACAGGACTTATAATTAAAAGGGAGAAAATCTAGGAAAGGAATTGATACCATATGCTTTCATTTTATGTTGACTTGTTTAAGAAGTGATGTAAAGGGTCATATGCTTGCTAATTGCCAGTGAAGTTTAAATGGGTGTTTTTCCTTTAGGACTGAATATCTACTTTTGGAATAAGAATTCTTAGGTTAAACGCTTGGATTAAAGTTTTTTTCTCTAGATTAGTTGGTTAATTTTGAGTATAGTACTCTTAAACACATATTCCCAGTTTGGTTTGAGTGGTGGGCATCACAAAGTAGTGAGTTAGAAGTAGAGATAACAGATGTTCAAGTTTGTATGATAATAAAAAAAAAAATGTACTTTCTAGGATAGATTTCTTTCTGGTTTTATTTTGCTTGAGGACAAGCAAAAGTTTAAGTGTAGGGGAGTTGATAAAGGCATATTTTACTCATAATTCATTAAGCAATTTGCAAGTATTCATTATTGATTTTAGAGAAATCACAAGGAAATGGTACTTAATCATGTTTATTTTTATATTTCAGATGTTGAAGGACTTTGAGTTCAAAGCTTAATCAATTTGGAGAGATTGCATACAAATTGAAGCATGAAAAAATTGAAGGATGGCAAATGAGAGATTAAAGCCGCCGGCCTTTATAGCGGCCTTCAATGCAAGGTCACCCGGGCCCTTTTTAGCCGGCTCAAATGAAGGCCGCCGGCCTTTATGGCCGGCTTAAAAGAAGGCTGCCGGCCTTGAACCAGTCTTGTTTTAATTGCATCTTCTCGCCTCCCTTGCATATATATAGGTCTTATGTCGATTTAGAGAGGAACTTTTGTCAAAGTTTAGTGTTCTTAGAGTAGTTTTAACCTAGTTTTAAGGGAGAATTGTGGAGATCAAATCTTAGAGAAAACTTTGTGATCTTCGTGGAGATTATCATCCTTTGTGAAGGATTTGTGAAGTTCCTTTCAATTAAGGTATTATTTGTATTGTTGAATTGGTGATTTCTGAACTTCATTTCTGATATGCAATTCAAGCATTTGATCTAACCATTGAATATGATTTCTTTTACACGAATCTCCTTGAATCATAATCATGTCTTTATCTCCATGAATTGCTAAGTCTTTTCCCTTTGGAAATTGGATGAAACCCTTGAATGTTAAAAGGATTATTGTAGCCATGTTATATGATTAGGAATTATTAGGATTATTCATGATTGCAATTCCTTTGATTTCAATTATAATTGGTCTTTGATTATATTGTTAGAAATCCTTTTGATACGGGAGTTGATTAGGATTTGTTAGGAATTCTTAATTAGATTGATTATCAATAAGGGAGTTGAGATAATTGGTTTAATTAGAGTTTATGGTAGGCGCAATGCAATGTTTCTTGTTAATTAATCACTAAGGGATTAGGGTTAATTGATTTAGGGCATTAGTTGTTTGTAACATCGGGAGGTGTATGAACATAATTTTGATTCCTTGGTTAATTGGAGACGCGGAAGCCGACTAATTGATTTAAGGTTAACATCCTTAAAAAGGATTTTCTAAACTCACTTGAATAACCTTATAACCACTAGTTGATATAACATGGTAGCAGTTTAATTAATGGATCTAGGGTGAATTCTAATTTCCCGCGTTCATAATTGATAGATTCTTCATAAAATTCTCCTTGTTTGCTTTAAGTTAAATTTTTAGCTTAGACATTTCAAAGCCCCTCTTTAATCTCCTAGATATTGATAAGAATTGCCATAGGTCTAGTACTCTATTGGTTCCTCGAGGGATCGACAATCTTACTTTTCACCACTCTATTACTTGATACGACCAGTGCACTTGCTGCAATTTACACTCCCATTTTATATATACGTTCTGAGCGTATCAATTACTATACCCCTTTACAATTATGGAATTTAAATTCAGATGGCCTGCCTATCTTCCATACAAGGAGCTCACAGCAATGAACCTTAGATGTAGTTTCCACAACTTCAATCCACAATATGCTATGTAGTCACGGCACACTGAAAGATTAATTTTTCAATTTCACTTCACACAACAACTATAGATAATTGGAATGCAAGAACCCTAAATCCCCAATTTCAAAATAAAAAACCTCCATGTTAATTCAACTCATAATTACTAAGGAATTAAGGAACAATTCAACACAAGAACTTAATTCCACTTCTCATAACTTCAATTTTGAAATGAAAGAACAAGAACCCTAAATCCCCAATTTGTGATTTACGAATTCCCCTTCCACAAACCTATGCTTTGATACTAAATTATGATGTGCTCAAAGTGCATTGCAATATAAATCAGGATGACACAACAAGGAACCAATTTCTAATCAATTGGGGTGTGAACCGTAAATTGAAAATGGAACCCTAATTTGCATGAACAATAGATAGAAAAGAAGAGCTAATTCTTTACCAGATGTTACGCACTAGTTGGAATTAGGATTGATTTGATATTGTTGATATTATGCACAACAAAAATTAAATCCAACTTGCCACAATTCTAGAAGAATTGATAAGAGTTTATGTGTGAAAGGAGAGCCTCCTCATGGCAATAACATGTGAATTATTTCTTAAAACAAAAGTCCCTTTACAAAACCTAAATAACAAGTATTTATGTCCTACTACAATTATGGAAAAATAACCTAAGTAACTAGTACACATGGCCGGTCACTTCAAGCTTCAATCACGATCACAAAGAGGAACTTAAGACTGATTCTCCCTTGGTTCAATTCGGTTCATTATGGATCATGATCCATTCACAAACTAATTGCTATTGTATTTGGTCGTATTCTTGTAAAAACCGACAAAATGTACCTGATAAAATGCAAAAACAATTATTGTAAAATAAATAAAGACAATATGTGAATGTCTTGGTTCCATTTGTTTCTAGTAGGCTTCCTAATGTTGGATCTAGACGTTTAATTCCCATTAGTACCTTAAAATTAGTGAGTGATTTCTCGTCACACTTCTACAATCCTTTAGTTCTTCAAACTTATTCTCTTTCTCAATTAAGTACACTTAGTATTGTAAGTGAACGAAATAGCATGAAGTAGGGAGTGTTTCGAATCAACACTGCCATGTAGGAGGTTGTGTAAAGGAACCCGATTCTAGGATGGTCGTGTCAGTGGCCGTGTATTGTTTTGTGCATTTTTATCAATTCAACATACTTAAGTATACGATTAGGCATTTGGCTATATATTTCAGCACAATTGGGTATATGGTCTAACTAGCTATATACCTTTCTATGAATTTATGCAATTTGACTCACCTAAGTATACAAGTATGTTGGGTGATAATGTATCTTTTCGTACATATTCGCATTTCAACACAGGTAGGTACAGAGGTGTGTACTTAGCTGTGTAGGTTAATTTTCCCATTGTGAATTCCTTTTTCAATTCATAAAATCCCAATCTTTCTAACCCTAAACAAAATACAACACTTCTAGACTTAATTGTGCATTTTTTTGTAAAAAAAAAAACAAATTAGGGTTAATCTAATGACTTGCCAATTTAGATTGTTCTAATGCTTGAATTCTTGTCTTGAGCCTTTTTACCCTCAATTTGTTCTGCAAGGAATTTTGAAGGGTTAATAACTAATTCATGTTATATGTACGTGAATGATGATCAATTGGTATTGATTGTTTACTTATCTTGATCTAATAAGTGAATTGCAGAACGTGGTTATTTTCTTCTCTCTTAGGTTTATGAAAATGGCACTTAAGGTTTTGGATAGTGCAAATGAGAGAAAAGGGTTAGAAAAACTACAAGCTTGCCTATTTATATCTCTATGGTAAATGACTAAATTGCCTCCAATTTCTTCAAATTAATTACCACATTAACCTTGGCTTAAATTCTTAATAAAATGTAAATACATATATATATTAATTCTCAAGTATTTATATTCTCCCCTCTTACAATTTTTTTTTTCTAAAAAATTACCTGGATCATGGAAGAGTTTAGGATATCTCCTTTTCATTTTCTTCTTCCAAGTCCCAAGTTGCCTCTTTCTCTATTTGGTTGCTCCATTGTATCTTAACACATTTGATAACCTATACTTGACACTGCATCTGTTGCAAATTCAATTTCCTTTAATGCGGGTAAACTTGGCAAATCTTTAAGAAATACTTTAGTAAATTCCTTCACTACCCTTAGTTGATCAATCTTCACCATGTCTTCAACTTCAACTATCATTGAAGCCATCATACTCTTGCCCCACAATTCATGTGTTGGTAGCCTGGTTGGATTATGTGCTTTTAGCTAGAAACAAAACTGTAGCTAGAAGCAAAACTGTTCTCCTTCTAGTATGCTGAAACGTATTGTCATATCATGACAATCAATAGTTGCATGATTTTTGATCAACTAATCCATTCCTTGTATTACATCAAAATTTGTCATTTCTAGCACTAAGAGATTTGCAACTAGTATTCTACCTTGAACTTCTATATGTACCTTTCTATAGGCTTTATTCAATCCTCTGCCCACAGCCATCGGTGTACTCAAACTTAACATAGTATTTAACAACTCAATACATATATTATGCATACTTCTAAATGCATCAAACATACATAAATGTGATGCACCGTGTCAAACAAAACATATGCTTTAGCAAAATGTACCAATAGTGCACCTACCAATATGTCTATATCTAAAGTGTGTAGTTTCTATAGTAAGAACACTCATGCTAGTACCCTTTGTCTTGGCTCTACATGCTGAAGTCTACCACCATTGTTCCTAGCCTAATTTCTCCCTGCTAGTGCTAGCAGCACATTTTATCCTCTAGTGTTTAGGCAATTAACTATTCTATGACCCCTTTATTTATAGGAGAAATAAAATGTGATAGGTGTCAATTTCTCTAAGCAAGTTTTATTGCTATGTCCTATTTTCCCACATAAAAAATAGGCACCCTCTGGCCATTTGCATTCATTTAGTTCATGTGGCCCATAGCATCTCATACACTTGTTGCCCTAACTTATTGATGAAGTCCTAGCTTGAGAGGAGGGCACTGTAATGACCATAGGTCTGATCTACACAGTATAGAGCTTCTTGCCCTTCTCTTAAATTATGTACCTTAGGTAGGTCTCTTTCCCAATACAATCTTGGTCCTTAGTGTCATTATCTCTTAAGTTCTCTTATGACTCTATTTTAGAAACTTAGCCACCTCAGAGTAACTGTTTAGCTAAAATGTGCCAATGTTATGCCTTGTAGGCCCTTAGGAAGTGTAGTTTCTATTGTACGTTGCATGGAAACCTAGGGATATCATGATAGTCAGTAGTTGCATGATGTCTGATCAACCAATCCATTCCTTGTATTACATCAAAAATTGTCATTTCTAGCACTGGGAGATTTGTAACCAGTATTCTACCCTGCACTTCTATATTGACCTTTCTACAAACTTTATTCAATCCAATACCTATAGCCATCAGTGTATTCAAACTTAAATAGTATTCAACACCTCAATACATATATTATGCATACTTCTAAATGCATCAGACATACATAAATGTGATGCACCAATGTTAAACAAAACATATGCTTTAGCAAAATGTACTAATAGTGCACCTACTAATGTGTCTATATCTAAAGTGTGTAGTTTCTATAGTAAGAACACTCATGCTAGTATCCTTTATCTTGGCTCTACATGCTAAAGTCTATCACCATTGTTCCCAACCTAATTTCTCCCTTTTAGTGCTAGCTTCACATTTTATCCTCTAGTGTTTAGGCAATCAACCATTCTATGACCCCTTTATTTGTAGGAGAAACAAAATGTGAGGGGTATCAATTTCTCTAAGCAAGTTTTATTGCTATGTCCTATTTTCCTACATGAAAAACAGGCACCTTCTGGCCATTTACATTCATTTAGTTTATGTGGCCCATAGCATCTCATACACCTGTTGCCTTGACTCATTGACGAAGTCTTAGCTGAGAAGAGGGCACTGCAATGACCATAGGTTTGATCTACATAGTATAGAGTTTCTTGCCCTTCCCTTGAATTATACACCTTAGGTAGGTCTCTTTCCTAATACAATCCTGGTCCCTAGTGTCATTATCTCTTAAGTCCTCTTATGAATCTGTTTTAGAACTTGGCCTTATTCACCAACTCAAAGTAACTGTTTAGCTAAAATGTGCCCACTTTATGCCTCGTAGGCCCTTAGGAAGTGTAGTTTCTACTGTACGTTGCTTGGAAACCTAGGGATAATCCTTTGTGTTATCGAGAGTTTACCTTATCATGTATAGGGTGTACTCACATCCAAAATTCCTAAATCAGGATTTAACATTTTTCATGAAATACATTTAATATATATACAATAATTCGGAGTAATAAAATATTATAATATCTATAGGTGCATATTATAGTTTCAAAGATCAAAGTTCTTAATACATTTCAGTCCAGGCTAAGTATTTGGAAATTAAAATAATAACTTAGATGTAAATATACAAAAGTGATCTCTCCACTTAAGTCCCTTATGGTTCCCTTGCATCCTGCACTAACCTCTAGCATTTGTCTACCAGGTTCTAGCCAAAGAGGTGCTTGCAACAAGGGAAATCTATGGGAATGTAAGCTATAAAACTTAGTGAGCTAGATCCACTTATTGAATTGGCAAGCAAATATCAAGCAAGTTATTTAATTCAAACATATGTCATTGCATGAGCAATCACATGAATGCAACATTATATACGATTTACTAGACACCACATATAGCATGAATTTAACGCTGCTTGTTGCTTGGGTTGGGAAATCATGAACAATACGTTGGCTTTAGGCTTTAGTGACCCCGAGATACCTTTTGAGATAATTCATAAAATATATAATATATTTTTCTAATATATTTCAATAGACTTGAAAATATGTATATACATACTAAGCTTGTTATAGGGTATGGATTATGAAAGGCCCACAAGCTCAATCACCACTAAGCAATGAATCCCTAACTAAATATTCCTAAGTCTCAACTATAATGCAACATTTCCTGGTTCCACTTATTTCCCAAAGGTTAAGATAAGGTATGCCCATAGAGTACACCTCCATAGGGCCTTTCTATACCACTGTATGATGTTGATGGCCTTCTTACATGTAAGACTTCATGATGCGTGATTCATTTTATTTAAGATCGAGTAATCTTAAGTCAAGTTATTTGGCATCCATCACAAATAAATACAGATAGTTGTAATTTCTATAGTCTAAATGTAGGGGGAAGCAAAAAACCAATTAACTCGATATAATTAAGATCAATTGACATTCAACATAGCAAATTTAAGCACATAAAATACCCCAAGTTACCCCCACATACAAATCCAATTCATATATCAGATATTTATAAACATACGAGTACGCTAATTACAAACATAAGCAAGGAATAGTAATTATCGAATTTTCACTCACCTGGGCCCTAAGGTCTATAGTTGTAATAATCGGGCGGTAAGTCATCCTCAAATGATGTGTCACTTGATAGGACAAAATAATTTCTATAAGTTTGGGTCAAAACCAATCTATACTAATTTTGCTGGTTTTGGCAATTTTTTCAGTTTTGAAGGTTTTAGTATTTTCTTCAAAACGTTTCTGTTTTAAATATGTTTTTTTTTTCATATTTGTAGTCATTTAAAGGGTTTTGAATGTTCTTTCTATTTCTAAAATCATTTTGATTGTTTAAGCTTTAGAAGATTGTCCTAGTGCCTGAACAGATCGCCCGATTTATGTTTGGTTTAAGATTCCTTCTTACCTAATTTGATCTAATCACATAAAGAAATTAATTCTAACCACTTGGAATATATTTAGGACTTTTGAATGGTGTGCTAACTTTTTTTTTTTCTTTCTAGAATTTTTAGAATTTACTAGGGAATTTGTGGGCTTTCCAAGGCTTCGGATTTGAAAATTTTCCTTCCTAATTGTGTAGGTTTTTATGTTTTCCTTTACAATTTTTATTCCCATAATTTTTCTAATATTATTTTAGAATTCTTATGTTTTGGAAATTTAGAAATTTCCAAATTTAATTAGGTTTGGCCATGGTTTGAAGTCCTTGGACTTGCCTTGCACATCTTTCAAAATTTTCTACTCCTAAAGGGTCCATTTTGTCATCCACACATTTCCACAATTTAAGAGCATGAAATACATCAACAATATACTTGATTAGCTTCTTAACTTAGGCATCTAGAAGCACAAGGAGTCTCCAATTTTTTATCTCCATTCATTTTTCTAAAACTCCAATCATACATGTTATATTTCAAGAGGGATCCTTACAGTTTTACATTCTATTTTTGCTTTGCATTTCGAACTTATTTCTAAGCTAATATATACTCCAAATATACATGTAAAGTTGCAAAATAAAAGCAACATAACTTTATTCTATTATGTGGAATCAAGATATTACAAGAAAAAAAAATGATATCAACACGAAGGTGCGAAGGTCCTACACGTTAGTGCTATGAGAGTACTTATATCTTCCTCCTTCTACTTCCTCTTGGGGAGGCCTTATGTCTTGATCTTCCTTAATCCCTTAGCTCTCCCAATGGCCTCTTGATTGGTGTAGATAATATCAGAAATTTGGCTTGATTGAGGGTTGTTTGGAGCATGATCAGTGAATGAAGTTTGGAGGGTGTGTAAGGGAAACAAAGTTACAATTTATAAAGGTAATGTGATCTGATTTTTACATGTATTTTGGGATTTCTTTAGATAGCTTTTGAGTGTGTTTTTCTTATGTTAATTCTTCAGAAGGAAGGGGGTTTCATGTGGAGAATTGGTGGTGATAAAATAAAAAAGGGATAGCTTAGAAAAGAGGGTTAGAAGTTACGGTGTAGGGTAGTTGTTTGATTTGTTTTTTTTTGGAAGGTTTTCTTGTGAGTGTTTGGCTAATTTTTTATAGCTTTTATGTGGCAAAATTTTCCAAAATAACGAGAGGTTTCACGTGTGGAAATGGGGAATGAGAAATCCGAAGTTTAGGTAGTGTGCTTGTGGAAATTGTCCATTGGTCCTTAGCTTGGCTAATTGGGTAGAGGTTTTGTCCATTAGGTAAAGAGTCTAATTGCAGGGGGACATGTCTGCAAATTGAGGGCATTTTCATTAGGTTTTGCTCCTTCTTTTTCCATAAGTATAATCCTAATTATCCTTGTAATTAGTTAAGGTAATCTAGTTTAGTTCCTATTTAGTTCTTTTAGTTACTCTAGCTAGCATCCTCACGTGGAGCATGGGCAGATTGGGGCTTGTTTTGGGCTAATAAATCTCCTTATTTTCTTATGGTTAAATAGGCTTTAATTAGGGCTTATATAGGGGGAATTCTAGATTATGTTTGGGTTTAAGTTCAAGTCATTTGACGGTTCAAATATGGCCATCTCACTCTCCCTACTAATGCCACCTACAAGGATGGTTTAGGTCCATAATTTTCCTAACTTTTGTATTGCCTTAATTAAATCTTTGGGTTTTCTTATACTAATTATAGGGTCTTTTGTCTTCATTTAAGTTTCAGTTTTGTTTGGATCGAATCTCGAGTTTTTTCGAGCATGATGTTGATTTTTGTCAATTTAGAAGGAAATCTTAACGCCAATGGTTTGTTCTAAGATTTTAGGAATTGAATTTGGGATTTTTGAACATCCAGAGTCAAGTTTATTTTCTTAAGGAAATATTTTATCATTGGGGTTTGGTTAGGTTTTGAATTCCTTAGGTTTAGATATGTTAGTTAGTTCATATATCACAAGGCGAATCCAATTTTGTAGTTAGGTTTTTGTATTCATTTTCTGACATATTCTTTGAGATTTTCCTTCATATTGATTCTTAAATTAAAAATTTTTGGGGTTTACATGTTATGCCACCACTCTTATTGGAGTATTAATGGCTTCTAGCATTTGAGTAGCATTGACCTCATTTTCTCTTTGTCCATGCTGAGGAAGTCTAGGTGGTATTCGGTTATCAAGTGCATCATATTCAATGCGTAATGTTGATCTTAGTCTTTAAATTCTCTTAGGCATTCTACAAAATAAATAGGAGTTGTCTTAGGATATCATACTATATTAGTCATATAGTAAGGATAGTTAGAATTAACATGTATTCACAAGTTTTAGTCCCATTCACTACCCACTCTCACCCAAAGTATCATTATATTAAGGATCTTATTCCTGGGTGTCTATAGATTAATAAAACTATGCTTTGATACCACTTAAGATATAAAGTCTTAAAACCTGAGATGAGTACAA
>JBBMOL010001523.1:0-37209 GCA_037954665.1 Laguncularia racemosa | reverse complement strand
GTTTTTTTTGGGTAGGGAAAGAACTTTTTACTTATTTTTGCTGTTTAAATTTGTATTTATCCTAATTAAAATTGTTGTTTAAACATGAAGGTAATAGTTTGATTTACTCAATTAATTTTTGAAATTCCAGTTTTGGTATTTTGATCGTTAATGATAAGTTAAAATTGAAAGTTAATAAGCTTGGGTATTGTGGGTGTCGAATCCAAAAAAAAAAAAACCTACTTTAAAAAATTATATGTTTGCATATATGGTGAGTAGGAAAACCAAATTTTGGTTAAACTTATTTCATTCAAGGAGAAAAAAGGAAAAAAAAAAAAGGGGGGGGTTTGTTTGTGAATCAAAAAAAGTAAAAAAAGGAAAAAAAAACGGTTTTTAAAAAAACCCTACCCAAAACGAAAAAAGATAGTTTTTTTGGAATTGATATCGATGAAAATTTTTTCTATTTTATTCTAAAAAGGTTATGGTTATTAACAAGCTCTAACAACCTTCTCTCCTTATTCCTCAATAACCTAGCAAGCGCTTTAAAATTTTTCTCTTAAATTTTTAAACCCCCGGACAAGCGTTAGGTTTTAATCTTCAATACTTTAAGACTAGAAAACCCCCCAATTTGCCAGAGATATAAGAAACCCCTATTTAAACAGATCACACACCTCCATAAAAAAAATTCGATCTCTTTTTAAACCAAACTGTTATTGCTCACAAGTTTGAAAAATCAAAAAAATTACGTTTTGACTGTAGTTGACAATATATTAACTTCTAATTGAGAAAAAGAGCTCATTCATCCCAATCAAAAAGATAAAATACAAAACGTTCAAAATTTGAATACCCAAAGCAAAGAATGAATAAATACAAGCAATTAGACCTAAATTCATGGAGAATTAAACATCATGACCCTTTAGCTAGAAAAGTAGCTTAGCTACTCATGTTCATAAATTAAAACAAAAAAAAAAAAAATAGAAACATAATGAACCCGGTTGCCTGTCTGCCCCTCGTTTCCTTCGTGTCTCAAGGTGATTCCAATTCAAAGTTCAAAAGTTGTCCTAATCTCTAGGGGGTTTTTCTATTTATTTTTAGGGAGATGGCATGTGATTTTTTGTGCAAGATACGAAAATTTCTTCCCTTTTCTAAGTAGATTTCGAGAAGGTAAATGTTTCGTCCGCCTGGCACGCCCTAACACACGGCCGTGGGTCAAGCCGTGCCATCCTTTGTGCATATTTCATGTATCATCTTCTATGTCCAGTGTGTACCCGGCTCTACCCACGGTAGATTTCCAACGTGCCTTATTCTGTGCATAATCAACAAGTCTTCATCCGTGCCCAGTGTGTACCACGGTTAAACCACGGCCAGATTTCAAGCCGTGCCATCCTCTGGTTTGATGTTCCACAATTTCTTCTCCTTGGCATGTCTAGCTTCCACCATGGCTCCAAGCACGGTTTCTCCCACGGCTTCCCCACGACCGTGCCCTAAGCCGTATCTCTCTCTGTTCAAAGTCCACATTTTCGTCTTCTTGTCCAGTGTGTAACATGGTTTGAACCTTGGCCGTGCCTCAAACCATGCTTCCTCGGTGGTGTAATTTCCTTGTCTTGATCCAAGTTGTAGATGACTTCTCTAAAATACTTGAATTAGCATCCTTGACTCCATTTAACCTAATTTATCACGATGATAGAATTAAAGTACCATTTCCTTATGATTTCTATAAAATCAATAATAATTTAACACAATTTATACTATAAAAGATTGAGTATAAATGGCTCTATCAAATTTCCCCCACACTTAAACTCTTGCTTGTCCTCAAGCAATTGCATCAAATCAATTGAGAATCTGTCATAAATTATACAAGCTTTCTTTCATCATTCCAAGCATCTATTCATTTGTTAATTCATGACTGTAATTTTATTGTCTACTACTTCAACCCAATTGTTTCCTGTGATCAAATTACTATGGACAAAATTCAATAGCTAATCTAAACAAAACAAACTTAATCCTCATGTTTAGCAAAAGAATTTTTATTCCAAAAGTAAATACTTAATCCATAAGGAAAAACACCCAATTAAACTTATTGGATATTAGAAACATATAATCCTTGCAGTATAAAGTAAAAGCATATGGTATAAGCTCTTTGCTAGGTATTCTCCCTTTTATACGTCTTGTTTTATTCAATGAATGTTTACATTCATGTTCTTTTGATCTATTCAAGCATCTATTTTGACGAGTTTTTGCCCCCTTCTTTTCATGAACTTTCGCCTTTTCTCCCTTATCATTATAGTGAGTTCATTGAGTGGCACATCCCGAGCTCATCACTCAAAGTGACCAGGTTTTGAGATACTCCTACGGACTCTTCCTCACTCTAACATTCAAGTTTGAATACTCTTAACTCAATTACTTGAATCATTGGAGTAATGGCTATGCTTGATTTTATTTTTATTTATTTATTTTTTCAAAGAGTATATAGTAACTAATATATCCTAGAAGTAAACTTGTTTATGTTTCACTTAAGGACTCGACTTACTCTTAGACTTCCAATTCTAAGCTAAATACAAGGTAAATTTGTTTCTTAAAGATTTCACTACTTAATTTTAACCAAGTATTCTAATCACAGCAGTGGGTGAGTAAAGCATTTGAACAAGTCAATTTCACATTTTGTAGATGCTTTATTACAACATTTAGTACAATCTCTAGATTTCATGATAATTTTGAAAAACAATTTGGCTTAAAATTGCTTAAGGACAAACATTCAAAGTATGAATCAATTCTCTATTCTCTATATTTTATTATCGTCTCCCCCACACTTAGCTTGAACAGTGTCCTCACTGTTTCTAATTCAGTACAATGAAAGAGGAATTAACAACACAAGGAACATTAGAGAATAAGAGAAAGGAAATGCTGGTACTTCCCTAGTATTGGAGTTCTCCCCTTAAGCTTTGGAAAGTGTCATCTAATGATGTGTATCCTTGCTGCAGCTGATCCAAAGAGTTCAAAACTACACTAAAATCAAAACAAACTAAACTAAACAAAACAAAACTAAAGCAAAACAAAACTAAAAGAATTTTTTTTTTGACATGGGTTGCCTCCCATGAAGTGCTTTTCTTTAACGTCTTTGGCTAGACGTTCCTGTCATCAATCACAATACTCGGGGTGAGTTAAACTGATTTCTTCAATATTAACATACTTGAAATCCTTCATAAAAAGGTTTCAAGCGATGACCATTGACTTTGAAGGTCTTACCAGTTTCAAGGCTTACGATCTCAACTGCACCATGTGAAAATATGTTAGTGATAACAAAAGGACCAATCCACCGTGATTGTAGTTTTCCAGGAAACAATTTCAATCGAGAATGGTAAAGTAATACTTTTTGACCTACAGAAAAATTCTTTCGGGAAATCATTTGATCATGAAAATCCTTTGTTTTTTCCTTGTAGATTTTAGTACTCTTATAAGCTTCTCTTCGAATCTCCTCAAGTTCTTGTAATTGAAGTTTTCTGTGTTCACCCGCCTCATCCATTCGCATGTTACATTGTTTTACAGCCCAATACGCCCTATGTTCTAGCTCCACAGGGAGATGACATGGTTTGCCAAATATTAAACGGTAAGGAGACATACCTATAGGGGTCTTGTAAGCTGTCCGATAGGCCCATAATGCATCCTCAAGTCTTGTGCTCCAGTCCTTCCTGCTTGGATTGACGGTTTTTTCCAGAATAGACTTGATTTCTCGATTTGAGACTTCTGCCAATCCATTGGTTTGAGGGTGGTATGCGGTGGAAGTGCGATGAGTGACCCTGTATTTTTTTAGTAGAGTTTCCACTATCCTATTACAAAAGTGTGTGCCTTGATCACTAATAAGAGCCTTTGGTGTCCCGAACCTAGCAAAAATATGAGATTTAACAAAATCCACAACAACTTTAGCATCATTAGTTTGAGTCGCTTTGGCTTCCACCAATTTTGAAACATAATCCACAACAAGAAGGATGTAAACATTACCGAAAGAAGGAGGAAAAGGACCCATAAAGTCAATACCCCATATATCAAATATTTCACAGCAAGAATAGGGGTAAGTGGCATTTGATCTCTACGTCCTAAGTTCCCAATCTTTTGACATCGTTCACAAGACTTACAAAACATAAAAGAGTCACGAAATAATGTAGGCCAAAACAAACCACACCCTAATACCTTTTGAGCTGTCTCTTAGGGCCAAAATGTCCACCACATGCATATGAGTGACAAAATTGCAAGATAGAAGGAATATCGTCTTGAGAAATACACCTTCTAATGATTTGATCAGCACAATGTTTCCACAAATATGGATCATCCCATACATAATACTTAGCATCACTTTTAATTTTATCTTTTTGAGCCCTAGACAAATCACTTGGTAGTGTCTTAGTAACCAAATAATTGACAATATCAGCATACCACGGAATTGTCTTTTGAATAGAAAAGAGATACTCATCTGGAAAATCATCTTGTATTTGTGTGGACCCTTCACTGATAGGAATTTGACTGAGGTGGTCGGCAACTAAGTTTTCTGAGCCTTTCCTATCACGTATCTCCAGATCGAACTCTTGTAAGAGGAGTATCCATCGAATAAGTCTTGGTTTCGCCTCCTTCTTCACGAGCAGGTATTTAAGAGCTGCATGATCAGAGTAAACAATTACCTTAGTACCAAGTAAATATGATATGAATTTTTCTAATGCAAAAACAACAGCCAAGAGTTCTTTTTCCGTTGTGGAATAGTTGCATTGAGCATTATCCAAAGTTCTGGAAGCATAATAAATGGCATGAGAAGCTCTCCCAACTCTTTGGCCAAGAACTGCATTGTTGCTCGCATCACACATGATTTCAAAGGAAGGGTCCAGTCAGGTGGTTGGAAGATTGGAGCAGAAGTTAACTTGTCCCTCAGTGTGTCAAAAGCGTTCTTGCAGGCCTCATCGAACTCAAATGTCACTTCTTTTTGTAGCAATCGACATAGGGGTTGAGTAATCTTGGAGAAATCTTTGATGAAGCGTCGATAGAATCCTGCACTCCTAAGAAAAGATCGAATTTCCGTACACTTACAGGGTAAGGTAAAGATTTAATTAGTTCTACCTTAGCTTTATCGACTTCAAGCCCCTTAGAAGATACAATATGGCCTAAAATGAGACTTGTTCAACCATAAAGTGACATTTTTCATAATTCAACACTAGATTCTTATCTATACATTTTTGAAGCACTTTTGTAAGGTTAGTCAAACATGAATCAAAAGAATTACCATAGACGGTAAAGTCATCCATGAAAACTTCTATAATATTCTCCACATAATCTTGAAAATATACTAACCATACATCTTTGGAGTGTGGCTGGGGCATTGCAGAGCCCAAAAGGCATCCTTCGATACGCAAAAGCACCGATTGGACAAGTGAAAGTGGTCTTCTCTTGATCTTCTGGTGCCACTGGAATTTGATGAAAACCTGAATAACCATCAAGACAACAATAGTGAGAATGGCCAGCCAAACGTTCAAGCATTGATCAAGAAAAGGAAGAGGGAAGTGGTCCTTCCGAGTTGACGCATTTAACTTCCTGTAATCAACACAAACCCTCCATCCATTCTGAACCCGAGTAGGAATTAACTCACCATCGGAGTTTTCAATCACAGTTAAGCCTGTTTTCTTTGGAACAACTTGGATCGGACTTACCCATTTGCTGTCGGAAATTGGATAGATCATACCTGCATCAAGAAGTTTCAAGATCTCTTTCTTAACTACCTCCATCATAGGTGGATTCAAACGACGCTGAACTTCCCTTGAAGGTTTGCAATTACCATCAAAATCTTGTGCATGCAGGTGGAGGGGCTTAGTCCTTTGATATCAGCTATGGACCATCCAATGGCTTCTTTGTACTCCCTCAACACCCGAATCAGCTTTTCTTCTTCTAAAGTACTTAGCTTGTTGGAGACTATCACAGCAAGAGTCTCCTTTTCTCCTAAGAAAATATATTTTAGATGTTTCGGGTAGGGGTTTTAATTCTAGCTTCGATGCCTGCACAATAGAAGGAAGAAGTTTTGTGTTAGAAGGGGGTAAATGAATGTAGGACACATCATACCTGATAGGTTTTAATGATTCCAACTCCCAAATCTTGTCCTGCAAATCAGAGGATATTACAAACTTCTCCTTAAGAGTTTTCAATGCATGAATCGTAAGACTCTTATTAAGTACAACTTTCAACTCATCATCTTCTATCAAATCAAATGTAGTCTGTGTTAATGGGTCAATAACATCAACAACAAAAACGGGTGAGATGTCACTAGGATATTTCATGGCATCATAAATGTTAAATTTAATCACTTCACCATCAAATTCCATAGTGAGGTTACCATCATGTACATCGATTTTTGTTCTAGATGTCTTAAGAAATGGTCTCCCTAATAATATCATCGATGAATTACGAGAATCATCATTTTCCATGTCAAGCACGTAAAAATCTGCGGGGAAAAAAACCAATAACTTGTACTAAAACATCTTCTAGAACTCCCTCAGGATAAACATTGGACCTATTAGCAAGTTGAACAATAATGCCTATTTCCTTTAGGGGGCCAACATTTAAACATTGATAAACAGACAAAGGCATAACATTAATTAAAGCGCCTAAATCACACATAGCTTTAGTGATTCCAAGGTTACCTATTTTGCAAGGAATAGTAACATACCTAGATCCTTACATTTAGGAGGAAGCTTCTTTTGAAGAATAGCTGAAACATTCTCACCTACACTAATCTTTTCATTACCTTTCAGCTTTCTTTTATTAGTGCACAATTCTTTTAGAAATTTAGCATAACGAGGTACTTGCTTAATTGCATCCAGTAAGGGAATGTTTACCTCAACTTTGCGAAAAGTGTCAAGAATCTCTTTTTCTTCAGCTTCATTCTTGGATTTTGCTAGTCTGGAAGGGAAAGGAGGTGCTATTGTCATGACCTTTGGTGGTTTAATGAGGGGTCCTTTGATCTGATTGTTCTGCTGGCTTGGAGTTGGAGTTTCTTTCTCAGTCTCTTCCTCAGGATTAGTTCGGTGATCCTTCTCATTTGATCCCTGCAATTTCGTTCCACTTCTCAAGGTAATTGCATTAGCACTTTGCTTTGGATTTGTGACGGTTTGAGAAGGTAACTTACCTTGAGTTTCCAACCTATTTATAGAAGAAGCAAGTTGACTTACCTGATTTTCCAAGTTGTGGATGCTCTGCTTTGTCTCATCATGAAATTGTTTTGTATTAACAGCGAGTGATTTAACAATTTCCTCAAGAGACATACCTGAAGTGGAAGGAGCCTGTGATACTTGGTTTGATGGCTTAGGTTGGAATTGTTAGAAGTTTTGTGGTTTATTGCCATATCTGAAGTTAGGGTGATCCCTCCATCCGGGATTGTAAGTATTTGAATAGGGATCGTATTTCCTTTGTGGCTGTCCTGGGAATCCGCCTACAGCATTGGCGTGTTCATGGTTGTCATCTTGCAATGTGGGGCACATGTCGGTCGAATGACTAGGAGCATCACAAATTCCACAAGCTTTCACCTATTGGGTATTTCTAAGAGCTAGCTGCTGCACAAGGGAGGTAAGATTAGAAATTTGATGTTCAAGGTTAGACACACTTACCTCATTTACCTTCCTTGAAGATGCATCATGCCTATACCCAAATTATTGCGAATTGGCAGCCATAATGGAGATCAATTCCCTAGCTTGACCAGGGGTTTTGTTTACTATGGCGCCTCCACTTGCAGCATCCATCATCTTCCTCTCCATCGGAAGTAGGCCTTCGTAAAAATATTGGATGAGGAGTTGTTCAGATATCCCATGTTGTGAGCAGCTTGCACACAGTTGCTTGAACCTCTCCCAATACTCATGAAGTGTCTCGGTGTCCCTCTGTTTTATACCATAATTTCTCTTCTTATACCAGCGGCTCTGGATGCGGGGAAAGAATTTGTCCAAGAAGAGTCTCACCATATCTGTCCAAGTGGTGATAGAACCTGGAGGCAAATAAAACACCAATCTTTAGCTCTAGTACTTAAAGAAAACGGAAAAGCACGTAGCTTGATTTGTTCGTCGGTTATTCCTTGCGGCCTCATACTAGAACACACTATATGAAACTCTTTCAAAGGCTTGTGAGGATCTTCATTCTCAAGACCATGAAATGTAGGGAGCAGATGTATCAACCCAGATTTCAATTCGAATTCCCAGCTAGTTCGGGATAGTGAATACAAAGTGGTTGTTGATTCACATCCGGTGCAGCCAACTCCCTTAAGGTTCTCTCGAGATTTGCCATGTCGTCCTCTTTTTCAGAATCAAGGGATGAATCAGACAAGTCCGATACTAAGTTCGGTCCGGGGGATGATCTAGCTTCTTGTCGCAGCCTCTTTAGAGTCTTCTCCATCTCCGGATTATAAGTTAGTTCACCTGTCTGAGAAGAACGAGTCATACAAGAATAGAAATAAATTTGACACCAATCCCCGGCAACGGCGCCAAAATTTGATGGGGGTCGAATCCAACAAAAATAAAACCTACAACTAGACAATTATATGATTTGCATATAGTGGTGAGTAGGGTCGAATCTACAGAGATTGGTTAAACTTATTTCTATTCAAGGAGAATAAAAGGGAAAAGAAAAATGGGGGGTTTTGTTTGTGAATCAAAATAAAGTAAAACAAGGTAAGAAAATCGGATATTAATAAAAGCCTAGCCAAAGGAATCAAGATAGTTTAATTCTAGGAATTGATCATCGATGCAAATGTTTTCTATTCTTAGTTCTAGATAAACTGGTTATGGTTATTAACAAGCTCTAACAACCTATCTCTCCTTACTTCCTCGATAACCTCAGACAAGCGCTTTGAATTATTTCTCTTATTGATTAAACAACCCTAGACAAGCGCTTAGGATTTAAATCTATCAATAGCATTAAGATCTAGAGAGACCACCAATTCATGCCAGTAGATTATAAGATAACCTATTTAAACATGATCACACACCTCCATAACATGAATTCGATCATCTCTTTTATAACCAAACATGTTATTGCGTCACTAAAACTAGAACAATCAAACAATTACGGATTTGACGTGCTAGTTGACAATATATTAACTTCCTAATTGAGTAGAAGAGCTCTATTCATACCAATCAACAAAGATAATAATGACAAAACGATCAGAAGATATATGAATACCCGAAAGCAAAGAATAGAATAAATACAAGTCAATTAGACCTCACAATTCGTGGAGAATTAAACATCTATGACCCTTTGGCTAGAAAAGTAGCTTATCTACTCATGTTCATCAATAAAACGAAAATAAAAAATAGAAACATAATGAACCCGGTTGCCTGCTCTGCCTCCTCGTTTCCTTCATGTCTCCAAGGTGATTCCAGATTCAAAGATTCAAAAGTTGTCCTAACCCTCTAGGGTTGGCTCTATTTTTATTGTTAAGGAGATGGCATGTGATCTTTTGCTAGCAAGATACGAAAATATCTTTCCTTTTCCAAGTAGATTTCGAGAAGTAAATGTTCGTCCGCCTGGCACGCCCTAACACACGGCCGTGGGTCAAGCCGTGCCATCCTTTGTGCATATTTCATGTATCATCTTCCGTGTCCAGTGTGTACCACGGCTCCACCCACGGCTAGATTTCCAACCGTGCCTTATTCTGTGCATAATCAACAAGTCTTCATCCGTGCCCAGTGTGTACCACGGTTAAACCCACGGCCAGATTTCAAGCCGTGCCATCCTCTGGTTGATGTTCCACAATTTCTTCTCCTTGGCATGTCTAGCTTCCACTACGGCTCCAAGCACGATTTCTCCACGGCTTCCACCACAGCCGTGCCCTAAGTCGTGTCTCTCTCTGTTCAAAGTCCACATTTCTGTCTTCTTGTCCAGTGTGTAACACGGTTTGAACCTTGGTCGTGCCTCAAACCGTGCTTCCTCCCGGTGGTGTAATTCCTTGTCTTGATCCAAGTTGTAGATGACTTCTCTAAAATACTTGAATTAGCATCCTTGACTCCATTTAACCTGATTTATCACGATGATAGAATTAAAGTACCATTTCCTAATGATTTCTATAAAATCAATAATAATTTAACACAATTTATACTATAAAGATTGAGTATAAAATGGCTCTATCAGGTATACAAAGGATCAATGATGCAGAAATCTTCCTAAAATAACTATACATGAAAGAGAGGTTGTTTTGTAATTCTATTTGAATCAATTTGCTTGAGGACAAGCAAAAACTCAAGTGTGGGGAAGTTTGATAAGGATAAATTAACACTTATATTTGGTATGGGTTTGAGTTGCTTTTGAAGTAAGTTAATTATGTTTTAAAAGACTTTGGTACTTAAAGGAAAGCTATTTCAGTTTTAGGCATTAAAAGGAGCTATCAAGGAAGAATGATTAACATTTGCAAGAGTCGGAGCGGATCACATGAAGAAAAGTGTCCAAAAGTGCAGGAAGAGAGATATACGGGTGTGTATCACAGGGGCACGACTGTGTATTGGATTTGATACACTCATAAAGGGTTACACGGCCATAATACACGACCGTGTGTTGAGTTGGAATTGTCCACAGAAAGATACACGGCCATGTATATGAAGCGAGTATGGTGCGATATTAGCCACGCCTTAACTACACGGCCGTGTATGATAGCTGTTTAGTTTATTCGACTCTGCGTTTTACAAGTTTCTTCCAAGATTTTGGTATCTTTGGATGAAAAAAAGGGGAAACGTCAGGGCAAAAAGAAGGAAAAAAGGAGACATTTTTGCAACTCTTTGAGGGACGAGGATTCGCCTTCAACAACATTCAATCTCAAACGGTTCTTCACATGGGTTTTATCATTTATTTGATCTGTATTTCTGAAACCATGTGTAACTAAATTTGTTTATACCTAAACTTTACGAAACTCCAATTGTCATGTAACATTGGATTTGATTGCACAATTCTTAGATAATTGAGGATCTTTGAATTTATTCATGTTATTCTTCGTGTTGTTAATTTGATGTATGGCCAACATTGAATTTGCATTGATTTCTTGTAAGTTGATTAGGAAATCGCTTATCTGAATAGATCACACATGAATGAAGAGGCTCGTATGCAATCTAGGGATAGAAAGCATGAGTTTCCCATATGAGGTTGAGTAAGACAATTTGATCTAATCAAGGACTTTTACGCATTAATGCAATTCTGATTATTTTTTATAAAAGAGGAATCTTTATTAAGATAATTAGGGTTGGGAGTCAATGATTTCGGGAGAAACATTAGCTTAGTGATAGAATTCCTATGGTTCAGAGATAATCATTATCTGGTAATTGATTTTTATGAGACAAAGTTACATGATAATTGGAGGAGTAGTAAAGGAAGGGTATATTGCTGATTATTGGATTTGATAATTTTAATTCATTTTTTTTAGTATTCTTGTCTTAACGTTTTGTTTAATTTAATTAAGAAAACTCATTCGATATTGTGCGGTTAGATAGTCGGCTTAGGGTCAGTTTTAGTACTCGCAGATCCCTGAGGGAACGATATCTGTACTTGAACTCTATACTACTTTAATCCGATAGGTGCACTTGCCTGTTTGATCGTGAGAAAAGAGTGAGAGTAAAAGGATTTATTTTAGTTTGTGTGACTATGATCATCAACAACTACCACTATGGGCCCTAAAACCCATGTCCACTTAAACCACTTAATCAACATTAAGCCCAAATCATTTCTAAGCACAATTCCACTAGGGACAACATCATATAAAGCTCAATGGGGTGCTCCTTAAGGATCTACCCTTATGGGCTCCTCGGCTAAGCCAAGAACATACAACATATAACTTAATCACTTAAACCAATTCACCCAGTTAAATCAAGTTCAATACATAAACTATCTTAAGCAAGCACAAATCATCATAGAAGTTACACGTACCTTGAATCCTAGCCTTAAGCACTTCATGGACTTAGATGTAAGTTAAGTTGAAATATGTTCAATCAACAAGCTCTTCTTAATACTTAATCTAAGATCAATATCATTCTCTTATTTCACTAAATCCTATTCATTTAATTTCTCTAGGGCCTTATGATGTGCCTAAACACACTTGAAAGCACATTCAAAAGACTTAAGAAAAACTATCTCAAGTCAAGGCAAAATCGGATCCAAAAATAAGGGCAGAATGACGTGAACCAAGTGAAGATATGATGAATTCCAAATGTCCAATGATATAATTAGAATACCACACTGATAATACCTTCTAACAACCTCTTAATTTCATATAATCCACGTAAATAAACCTTAAATGAAAAAAGAAAAATTGTAACAAAAATAATCCCTCTCAAATAGTGAAGAACACATTTCCTAGGGAAATTTTCAATGATGAAGCAAATTTAATTGATAAATACTTCAAATAAGCACAAACATTCATGAACAATAAGAAGTATTTCTAACCAAGAAATATCTCAATTCAACCCTAGATATGACACACTAGAGAAGAAAAGAAATCACAATAAAATGAAATTGAAATAACTCACAATTTCAAGATGTTGCACTCGCCACAATTTCAACTTCTTGGGATTGAAATTGATAAGAGAATTTGGAATTAGGAAAACCCTAAGCCCTCTCACGAAATGTGAAGTGTTTGTTCTGCAAAAATAAGCCTCCTCAAACCCTCTCTTAAGCAAGTATTTATACTTGCTACTCCTAGGGTTAAAAAGTGCTCAAAATTACAAGTTTGCCACTTTTAAGGTGGCTAACCCTAAATAAAAATTACAAGGAAATAAAAGTGTCCCAAAACCAAATACAACCAAAATAGTTCATAAAATGAAAAATACATAAAAGAAATGCTCTTCAATATGCCGGTCTTCTATAGGATCCATCGGCCTAGCTCATCGCCGGTTCAGGTCGGTCCATGGATAACCCACAAGCTGAGTTTGAGTGAGTTTGTCCATTACCCTGTAAAGCATGATAAGTATTCCTGTTGGAATATAAAATACATGAATAAGATAAAAGAGTTTAGTAAACGAATAATTCCAGGGTCGATTTGCTCAAATAGGTCCTCATCGCCAAGATTCGAAATCCTTCAGTTCTTGCCCTAATGATAGGTCTTGTCAGATTTTTTATTCCTATCATCTCCTCGGGCCTCAAAAAGATTTGTCCTCAAATCTAGTAGATCAAATGCAGTAGAGACTTTGTTTCCTCCTAGCAAGTCACCTGAAGAAATATCTCTGCAGAATCCCAATAACGGAAATACTACAGGTGGTGATTGTCTTCTCTCCTCCATTTCCAGGATGTATCTCTTCTGCAACACAAATAATGACCCATTATCTACTAAAGTTACCCCTGTATCAACCTGTTCCACTGAAACTGTTTCCTCTTTTTCTAACTCATCTATATGCTGCTGATCCTCATGGTCTTCTAATGGTTGGCCCAACTGCTCATTACCCTCTAAAACCTCTGAAGGTGAACATAACTGTCTCTGAACAGTCTGGCTCTCTGGTGGTCTACTCGTCTGACTATGATCATCGGGATCCTCTGAAGGTTGGCACATCGGTGTCTGACAAATTTTATGCTCTAAGGGTTGGCTCGTGTCACTAGAGCCCTCAAGAACCTTTGAAGGTTGGCATACTTGCGTCTGCACAATTTGGTCCTCCCAGTCTAGGTAATCATCTACAGAACCCCTACCATTAAATGAAGGCATCTGTAGCTTCGCACACTCTGGTCCTTGAGGTGGTCTAAATTCCCTATCCGGATATGGATTAAGCCCAAAATTATCATCTCTATCTTCCATAAGAGCATGATAATCTCCCTTTACTCTAAGTGGCACCTGAAGGTTTACCACAGGTGGTGGTGGTAATGTCATCCTATCAATCCTTGTTGCTAATGTAGCAACAATTTTGGTAAGGTCCCGAAGTTGTTCATCTAGAGTTCTTCCATTTGTACTTCGATGACTTGGTCTGCTACCCACTTGGCTATTGGCCTCATTGCCAATGTACCCATTCACACTATCATATGACATGTTTGTGGATGCGATTAATCTAAAGTACAAATGTAATCTCAAATAATTTGTAGCACACTCCCTTTACTTCACCACGTCACAAAAACAAGTTTGGATAACAACACATACACTTGTACACCCACGGTGCAACAAGTTACCAATGCAATAAATACTTCTGATCACTTCAAGTATATTAGAATAATTGAAGCACAAATTAATACTTCCAAGTAGTTAAGATATTGAATTCAACTAAACAAGTGTTTAAGTAATAATACTCAATAACTTCCACACTTAAATGCTTATATTTGAATTTAAAACTTCACCACTTAACTTTCCTTTCTTGCTAAAGTTTTACACCCACAATGAGTCTTAATGTGCAGCAACTTGCACTACACAAAACTCCACAATTTGCACCACCACACACACCTCAATCACGGTGCACTCACTTCAACAAGAACTCCTACGGCAACAACAACAAAATGCACTCCACTTCTACGACAATGATAACAAATGACTACAACAAACAAATACACTTTACTTCCACGGCAATATTAACAAGATGCACTCCACTTTCCACAAGTTCTAACTGTAACTTTAAAACAAAATGGGCAGCAACTCAAATTTGAAATTCAAACCAATTCACTAATTGCAAGCCTTCTTCCATTGGTAAGTAATGAATTCAAATTCAAATAGCAATCATTAACTCCCACAACTTAATTGCATATGTTTGAATTCAAAAAATTTCCTTACTAATTAAAACTCAATGCAATCTACAAATTGTACTCCTCTAATTCACAATTACACAATGGAAGTCACAAACAACAACTAACACATCTCCTCACGCCACAAGCTACTTCATGGCAAGAATTGGTAAGTTTTACAATTTAAAAAAATTGCTAAAGTAAACTTCACTTTGTGTTTCTGCTCTTCCACGTGAATTAGTGTCCACAAAGTGATATAATAACCTTCCCAAACCAACTCCAACAATCAGCAAATCAAATCCCAATCCAAAGTAATTTCGCAATCTCAAACAACAACAACAACACAATTGCGGTTTTCACTTGATCAACCCTAATTGATGATCACTTCCATGAAATTGAATGAAACCAATTCCCTTCTCTCAACGAGTGCTTTGATACCAAAAAGATGATGTGCCTAAATTCTAAGCTTAAGCACAATCAAAAGAATCAAGGAAAACACCTCAATTCACAAAACACAAACCGGTTCACTTGAAGGCAATTTCACGTGCACACCTTATAGATTTTGATGAAATTGTTGTTCAAATGAATCAATTGTAATCTCTAATGATAATATTAACCAAATAACCACAAGAGAACATGAAGTTCACGTAAAAATCAGATCAAAAGGAAGCAATAAAGACAAGCACAAAACCGTGATCTCAAAATCTTTCCAATAATGCCAATTCACGCCAATCACTAAGAAGCATTCAATCTCAATGAACAATCAACCTTTACAAGATGATTATCCACGAAATACAATCACTAAAAAGTCCAAGAAAGATTCAAAATCAACCTTAGATATGACTCACTAGAGAAGAAATGAACAACAACAAAGATGAATCGATATTACTCACGATTTCTCCTTGTTGCACTCGCCACAATTGCAACTTCTTGGGATGAAATTGATAAGAGAATTTTGGAATTAGGAAACCCTAAGCCCTCTCACGAAATGTGAAGTGTTTGTTCTGCAAAATAAGCCTCCTCAAACCCTCTCTTAAGCAAGTATTTATACTTGTTACTCCTAGGGTTAAAAAGTGCTCAAAATTACAAGTTTGCCACTTTAAGGTAGCTAACCCTAAATAAAATTACAAGGAAATAAAAGTGTCCCAAAACCAAATACACCAAAAATAGTTCATAAAATGAAAAATACATAAAAGAAATGCTCTTCAATATGCGGTCTTCTATAGGATCCATTGGCCCAGCTCATCGCCGGTTCAGGTCGGTCCATAGATAACCCACAAGCTGAGTTTAAGTGAGTTTGTCCATTGCCTGTAAAGCATGATAAGTATCCTGTTGGATTAAAAAATACATGAATAAGATAAAAGAGGTTAGTAAACGAATAATTCCAGGGTCGATTTGCTCAAAATAGGTCCTCATCTCCAAGATTCGAAATCCTTCAGTTCTTGCCCTAATGATAGGTCTTGTCGGATTTTTATTCCTATCACCTTACTAGCTATCTAGGTTGTGTAGATATTAGTTTAATTTGAAGTTAAGTAAATATATAATTAAAATTATACTTTATTCAACATAGTTATGTTAGGGACCGTATTACTCAACATAAGCTAAAGTACAACCATGTTAGGAGTTGTGTATCTTTCGGTGTAAAATTTGGTTTTAACATGGTTGGAACATAAGCGTGTTAAGAGGTCATGTGATGTGTTCAAAACCAAGCCCAAGCACATGCAAATGAATCAAAGAAACAATCTCAACTCAAGCATATGAACCGGTTCAATTGGACTAGGAAATTGCATGAACCCCAATGGAAATTTGATGAAATCCAAAGGTTCAAAGATGCAATCAACAATCTAACAAGGATAAACTTCACCAATTAACAATAAAAACAAATGAAATCCACGTGAATTACACTAAGATGACAAGTTTCAATTCCATGATTCTCCTCTCTCCACAATGAAAATTCACGTCAACAATGATTCAATAAAATTGATGATGATAACCAATACTAAAACCATTCAATCTTATAACATGATAATTGATCACAATTGAAATAAAAAATCTGACCAAGAACATCCAAATCAACGCTAGATATGACTCATAGTGATGAAAAGGAAACACAGCAAAGAAGGAATTGATATTACTCATAATTGCCCTTTGTTGCACTCGCTAAAATATCAACTCTTGGAAATTGAAATTGATAAGAGAAATTGGATCTAGGGAAACCCTAAGCCCTCTCACGAAAATGTAAAGGTAATTCTGAAAATTTTTGGCCACCCTCAAACCCTACTTTAAGTAAGTATTTATACTTGCTCCCTTTAGGGTTAGAAAATCTACAAAATTACAATTATGCCACTTTTAAGGTGGCCGATCCTAAATGGAAATTACAATAAAAAATGAAAGTGTCCCAAAAGAAAATACAACATAAAATAGTCCAACTAACAATTACAAAATAAAAGAAAATAGTCTTCATCATGCTAGCTCTTCCATAGGATTCGTCGACCTAGCACATCGTCGGTTCAGGTTGGTCCATGGATAACCCATAAGCTGAGTCTGAGTGAGTTTGTCCATCACCCTATAAAATATGATATGTGTGCCTATTGGAATATATAATACATGAATAGATAAAAGAGTTTAGTAAACAAATAATTCCAGGGTAGATTTGCTCAAAATGGGCCCTCATCGCCAAGATTCAAAAATCCTTAAGTTCTTGCCCTAATGATAAGTCTTACCGAATTTTGATTCCTATCATCTCCTCGGGCCTCAAAAAGATTTGTCCTAAAAATCTAGCAGATCAACTACAATAGAGATTTTTTTTTCTCCTAGCAATCCATCTGAAGAAGTATCTCTGCAGAATCCTAATATCTGAAATACCACAATAGGTGATTGTTTTCTCTCCCCATTTTCAGGATGTATCTCATCTACAACATAAATAAGGACTCATTATCTACTGATGTCTCCCTTGTCTCAACCTATTCTATTGATTTTGTTTTCTCTTTTTCTAACTATTTGTATGGTGTTGATCCTTATAGCCCCCTAATGGTTGGCTTAACTGCTCACTACCTTCTGAATCTTCTGAAGGTAAAACATAATTGTCTCTGAACAGTCTGGCTCTCTGGTGGTCTGCTCGTCTGACTAATGATCATCAGGATCCTCTAAAGGTTGGCACATCGGTGTCTGAAAAATTTTATGTTTTAAAGGGGTTTGGCTTGTGTCTCTAGAGTCTTAAGAACTTTTGAAGGTTGGCATACCTGCGTTTGCACAGTTTGGTCCTCTGAAGGTTTGATCATGTGACTATGATCCTCAAGAATCAGTGATGGTTGTTTTATCTGTCTTTGCATCTTCTGGACCTCTGATGGCGACATAAGGTTCAATACTATACGTTTACCATCCTTTTTGAATATATAAGTATTTCTATACCCATCATATAATACCATCCTGTCATAACAACTATAGTCTACCAAGTAATATATGGGATGTACAAATAGGAAGAATATCACATTTAAGCTCATCACAGTACTTGTCCCCTATACTGAAGGGTACCCTAGCCCTTTAGGTCTCACAAAGACTATCCTGATCATTTAACCAATGTAATATATAGGGTTTAGGATGTGGGATGGTTTCAAGTTTCAACTTAGATACTAATGATGCAGCTACAACATTAGTACAATTACCACCATCAATAATGATTACGCACAAGTTTCCTTGTACCCTACAAGAAGTATGGAACAAGTTTTCTCTATATCCCTCATCAATGGTTGGAAAAGAAGTCATATCCCGATGCAATACATTAGTAGAAAAAATACAACTCACTTGACATTTTTTCTTACTAACTTCAACAACCACAATACACTTCACCACACCATGACAACACACCCATGGTGCTCACACTCATCCAATACAAGAAATGTTTATTGGTACTTCAAATAAAGTCAAGTGAAATAATTGAAGCACAAATAAATAATTCTTGGTACTTCAAGTAAAGTTAAATAAATGAAGTATACATAATTATTTCTAAGTAGTTAAGAATTAAATTCAACCAAAGTGTTAAGTAATGAGTTCAATTACTTTCACTCTTTATTATTTTGTTTGAATTCAAATTCCACTACTCAACTTTCCTTTTCTTGCTTTGGTTTCACACTAATTAACTTCATAATGGGTAGCACTTAAACACAAGCACAAAAACACAAGTCACCGCCACATAACTCCCTTTTTAGCTCACAGTTCCACAATTATTTACGCCACCAACGATAAGTACCTATACAACACATACATAAGAACCAATGCCAATTACATACACCCTTCACTAAAAGTACAAAAACATAACTCTACACACACCACCTCTTCAAATCACGGTACACTTTCCCATTTCTAAAAAAAAATCAAACCACAACTTCAATGTAAAAGGCAGCTCAACTTTCAATTCAAAATGAGCTCAATAAGTGCAAGATTCCACAAATGGTAAGAAGTTATTTCAAATTCAAATGACACACAATTAACAATGACTTTATGTGTGTTTTGAAATTTTAATTTGACTTCTTAATGTACTTTAATTCTAATTTCAAATATGAAAAATGACAATTGTGATTCCTCCAATTTCTGAAAATGCACACACTACACAATTGTAACACTACTCTTCCCCTTCACAGTTTGCTATCCATACACTAAACACTCTCACACTTTAGCCTCAATGTGCAGCACCTTACTCCACACGACTTCGACAAATTCAGACCACATTATAACATCTCAAGTGAAACATACTCACACCACACATTACTTCAATCAACACACACAATACGCCACACATTCATACACATACATACATGCCCTTCTACTCACGATGATCTCAACAACACATGAGCTACAACAAGATTTCAATTCCACTTCCCTCAACTAATCACAATGATCATCTCCCTTTAATCAATCACAATCAACTCAAGAGGAAAAGAAATCACAAATGCTCCACGTCTACATTAACAAGAAACAATCATAACACCTTAACAACATAATCAATTACTTCAATTTCCACTTCTACAATTCGGTTTAAGATGGTAATACAACAACCCTTAATTTCCAAATTCAAATTACTAGAAATCCCTTCTCACAAACCTCAAGCTCTAATACCAAAAGATGATGTTCCTAAAACCAAGATTAAGCACATACAGAACCAATTTGAAAGACAAACAAGCAATGTCAATAAAACTAGTCTCAATAAACATAATAATGGTGTCAAATCTCAATGCTTATAACCAATTCTTCCAATGAAGATGTGATCAATCTTAAGTATCCAAATTAGATTTCTTGATCCCAAAAAGATGATGTGCTCACAACCAAGCCCCAAGCACATGCAAATGAATAAAAGAAACAATCTCAACTCAAGCATTAAACCCGGTTCAATTGGACTAGGAAATTGCGTGAACCCTAAGGGAAAAATTTGATGAAATCCAAAGGTTTAAAGATGCAATCAATAATCCAACAAGGATAAACTTCACCAATTAAAAATAAAAAAAAAATTAAATCCACGTGAATTACACCAAGATGACAAGTTTCAATTCCATAATTCTCCTCTCTCCACAATGAAAATTCACGTCAACAATGATTCAAAAAAAATTAACAATGATAACCAATGCTAAAACCATTCAATCTTATAACATGATAATTGATCACAATTGCAATAAAAAATCTGACTAAGAACATCCAAATCAACCTTAGATATGACTCACTAGTGATAAAAAGGAAACACAACAAAGAAGGAATTGATATTACTCACAATTGCCCTTTTATTGCACTCGCCCCCAATTTCAACTTTTGGAGATTGAAATTGATAAGAGAAATTAGATCTGGGGAAAAACCCTAAACCCTCTCATGAAAATGTGAAGATAATTCTAAAAATTTTTTGCCCCCCTTTAAAACCCCTACTTTAAGCAAGTATTTATACTTGCTCCCTTTAGGGTTAGAAAATCCAAAAAAATTACAACTATGTCACTTTTAAGGTGGCCTGTCCTAAATGGAAATTACAATAAAAAAATGAAAGTGTCCCAAAAGAAAATACAACATAAAATAGTCCAAATAACAATTACAAAATAAAAGAAAATAGTCTTCATCATGTTAGCTCTTCCATAGGTTTCATCAGCCCAACTTATCGCAGGTTCAGGTCGGTCTATGGATAACCCACAAGTTGAGTCTGAGTAGTTTGCCCATTGCCCTATAAAATATGATATGTGTGCCTATTGGAATATATAATACATGAATAAGATTAAAGAGGTTAGTAAACAAATAATTCCAAGGTCGATTTTCTCAAAATGGGCCCTCATACCAAGATTCGAAATCCTATAGTTCTTGCCCCAATGATAAGTCTTGTCGGATTGTGATTCCTATCATCATGTTCTTCTTCATTCAACACAGTTGAAACATGATAGTATTAAGAGGTTGTGTTACCCTTGACTCAACACAATCGAAACACGACTATGTTAAGAGGCCATGTATCTCTCAATGCAACTTCCACACTCAACACGATCTAAACACGACCGTGTTGGGAGGCTGTGTTACCCTTAACTCAACTTGGCCGAAACATGACCGTGTTAGGAGGCCGTATATATCTCGGTGTACCATTCAAATTCAACATGGTCAAAACAAGATTGTGTACACAGGCTACGTTACCCTTGGAATTTCCACGAACCTTATTTCTTTTTTTTCGAACTTTCCAACACTCAATCCTCTCTATTCCTAAGCTTAATTATATCTCTAAATACATAATGGCATTTAGATTATAGGGGTTTTCGTACTCACATCAACAATTCCACAAATCATAACATTGAGTCATTGATTCTTTGTTCTCGTATTGTCCTTCTCAAATCTCGAGTCTTGATGCACACATGATAATCAAAGGGTCCAATTCTACTAACATAATTTAGAATTTGTATAAAGATCCTTACCTCACATACTTAGAATGGATTCACTCCTTTTTCTTCATCATCCTAGGGTATCTCGTAGGAAGTGTCTATCCTCTGTGAATTCTGTTTCACTGCTCAAATGACAAAGGGGGGCTCTCTAGGTTAATTTCAGTACTTATATCCTTTGTGTGAAGTGTCCAAATTATCCCTTCAAACATTCTAAAATTACATCCTCATCCTTTTCTCTTTGTGATAATACATATATTACATAAATAAATAAAAAATACTTTTAGGTATTACATTCCACCCCCCCAAAACCCCCCCCCCCCCCCCCCCCCCATAAAACTTTCATCTTTTAAAGAACCCGATTCTAGAAGAGTTATGGATACTTCTTCCTCATTTCTACTTCTAATTCCCACATGGCTTTCCCTTTCTGTTTGCTTTATCCATTGCACTTTAACATAAAAGGGTTGTTTTCCGTCTTAGCACCCTTTCCTTAGTGTCCAAAATCTTGATTACCTTTCTAAAGATGTTAGATTTAGCTACACATTTAGTGATTCCAAAGCCACTATTGATCTAGGCCAGGTACATACTTCCTCTACTAGATACATAGAATACATAATGTACACCGACCAAAAATTTGGTGGGAAAAGTTAACCTATAAGCTAGTATGCCTATTCTCTCCAAGATCTCAAACGGGCCTATATACCTTGGGTTTAGCTTTCCCCACAACCTAAATCTAATCACCCCCATTGTTAGAGAAATTCTCAATAATCCCTTTCTCCCATTAAAATTTCCCAAAAGGATTCTTCTTTTGGGTCTACATGCTCTTTTATCTAGTTGGCCATCTGTATTCTCTTTTAAAAATTAAACTTCACTTTGTTGACTACTTCTTGTACTAGCTCGGGCCCTCATCATCTATCTTTCCCCCCACTTCACCCCAAATTTTAGTGTGGATCTACACCTTCTTCCTTTAAAGAGATTCATTGGGGGCCATCTAGAGGGGTTTGCTTCATAACTTTTATTATAGGCAAACTCCACCAAAGGGTATATGCTCATTCCATTTGGGCCTTTAAAGTCTAGTGACATGCCTTGATTTAAATCTTTTAGTATTTGTTAGCCCTTTTTCAGAATATATCTGTCTGTGTGTGGGAATGTTGTATTGAACTCCCCAATTTTTTTTTTTTTTTTACCTAATGCCTTATGTAGGCTGCTCTAGAATCTACTCACAAGCCTTGTTTTTCTCTTTAGAAAGTGTTTTGTCATTTAATATCCATGCAGCCCGACTATTCTTGAAAGTATATCTAAGCCATTTTTTTTTCCAGTTTATATCCTACTCTAATAGGTATGAAATGAGTTTGAAAGGGGCCAATTTGTTTCTTTTAACCCAAAAACTACACCCAAAACTTTTCCCTATTTACTTAGGGGGGGCTATAACAAAGTCCATTGTCACATGCTCCCATTTCCACTTGGGTTTATTGGAAGAGGCTGTAATTTTCAATTGGTCTTGGTTTTCTATTTTTAATTTGCTAGCATGTGAGCATCTGGCTACATATTCTGCTATTTCTCTCTTTATGTTTCTCCACCAAAAATTTAATCTTCACGTCCTTGTACATTTTTGTATTTCCCCCAGGACTTATTGTGTAGCCGAAGTGATGTCCCCTCCTTCATTTTTTCTCTTTTTCAATTCTACACCCCTTTGGGCCCACCCCCATAGTCTCTTTTTCATCCCTTTAAAGGTCCCTTCTGCATTTAATTTAAAATTCTAGTCCCTTTTTTTGGGCCCTTTTTTTTTTCCATTCTACTCATGATCTTTTGGGAATATCCTTATCATCCATCTGACCCAATTTAATTATGTCCATTATGGTTGGCTAAATTTCCTTAAGGTAGCCATTTTTGCTCCCACTTCTTGTTTTTAAAACTTCTAACTCCTTTTTGCTCATGTTTCTAAAAAATTCCCCTTCTATAAAGTGATTAGAGTGCTATATTGCCTTATTTCTTTCTACTACAAGTATTTACCACCACTTTGGTTTTTCCTAAAATAGTATTGTATCTCCAGGTGTAATCTTTAATTAACCCCAAACCACCCCCTTTTGTCTCTTATTCAGCCTTTCTCCCGTAAATATGTACTTTAGGTTTTTAGTCGTGAAGACTTTGCACCTTTCTCCTATAAATAATGCCTTCTAACTTCAAAGCTAGTACTACAACTACCAATTCTAAGTTTATGAGTTGGGTTTGTTCTTTTCATATGGCCCTTTTTTTTTTCGAAAATTTTTAACTACTTAGAAGTGGTTGTGTGTACTTCATTTATTTAACTTTACTTGAAGTACTAAGAAAATTTTCTCCTTGTGTTTTAAGTTCTTACAAAATGGGTTTATTGTATCGGTGTGGTTATTAAACGTTTTTTTTTTGAATTTGTGTTGTTAAGGTTTTTGCTGTAATTTATGGAAGTGTTTCGTCATCAAATCACAAAAAATGTCAAACGATAGTGTGAATGGGGGAATTGGCAATGAGGCCCAATTGCCAGGTTTGGGGGAGGTTATGGTTATAACACTATAGGTAGAAGGGGCTTTGGAAAAAACAACTCCAAGATCTTACTACTATTGTTGCGCCTTTTTGCAATCAGGATTGATAAGATTACATTACTACAACCATAGTGGTAAACCATCAGGCACCACCTCGGGTAGCTCCATAGAACCTCTAGAGGGGGAAAGGGGTAGTGGGAGGAGGGAAAAAAAGGGCAAAAGGATGGAGGGAGATCATCACCCCCATAGGGAAGAGAAAGGGGTGACAACTTTGGGGGTTTTTAAACCTTACCAAAATGGGATTTCATGCCACATAGGGGGTTGGAAATGTGAAGTACAGATGCCCTTTCCTTTTATGGTGGGGGTTTAACTGTTATTATCTAGATAGGAGGATAAGGTTTAGGGTCTCTTTGAGTGCTATGAGATTAATGATAATACTCGAGTCCGATTGGTTGCTATTGAGTTCATAGGGTATGCCGCCTCATGGTGGAAAAATTCCCATTATCAGTTTCATAAAAATGGTTTTAAGGCTTTAAATATTGACAAGAGGATATGAAAAAAGGGGTTTTGGAAAGAGATTTATTATGAGCCCTTTCAGGCAGGGGAAATGTTTTTGGGGTTTGAGGCAGGAAGGTTTAAAACAGTTAATGACTATATGCAGGAGTTTGAAACCCTGATGATTAGATGTGGGTCAATTGAGCCTCCAAAGCAAAAACCCCCAAAATGCTTCGTCTCAAGACTAAAATAAATTTAAAATAGCAAAAATGTAGTTGAAACTATAGAGGTACAGTACCCAAATTTATGAGGGGTATTCAGCTAGCCCTTTAAAGTGGAGAGGCAGAGGCGATTTAAACTTTTCAAGGTTCCATATAGTTAAAAATGTACTACTACTAGGCCCCCTAAGAGCCCGAGGGTTGTTTGGGAGGACCAAAGGTAGTAAAGGGGAGTCCGTGAGTGCAATGGATAGAGCTACCCCCCGCACGACAAGGAGAAAATGACCTCAGGAAAGGGGTTTAAAAAGGTAATAGCACTAAAGGTTTAGGCAGACTGTAACGGGAACTAAATAGTGGGGAAAATGGGCCAAATTAAATGCTTTAAATGCATTTGGGAAATTTTGGGGATGTGGTGGCACATGTCCCAATAGAGGGTCATGAATGTTATGGAGGATGCGGGGAGGAGGATAAGGATGAGAAGGAACCGGGTTGAGCCTATAGATTTGTCTATAGCACTATAGGAATATTATGATGATTAGATTGTAGAAAACACATGAGGAGAGCAAGGTGAAAAATTTATGTACCCATTAATGGGTTACACTGAGCTTTGACTTTTTTTCCCCTTTAATATAGGGATAAATAGGGGATAACATATTCCAAAATTTTTCTTTTTAGGTTTTATATGTAACCTTTGTGTATGCATCATAGATATTTGGTAGTTGAACGAATGTTTTATCTGCTGAAAGGGCAGAAAAATTTTAACCAATTATCTACAGTCCAATCCTACCCCTTTATAACTTACTTTGGGTTTTGGATAATTGGGGGTTTTATGCATTTTAAACAAAAAGGGGGCAAAGGTGCTAGTGAGTGTTAGAAAAAAATTTATCAGGGATGAGATCTTGTATGATGTGATGCCCAAATGGTCCCCATTTCATTTATTTTTGGGGGTGGGCCCTGGATGTTTGATCGAAAGGTTTTTTCCCATGATGGTTTTGAGAAAAAACCTACATGTTTAAAATGGGAGGGTCTCAAATAGTATTGGTCCCTATGTCTCCATTTTTTTTGAGGTCCCACAAATTCCAAGGGGTAGGTCGGAAACTACTTCGTTTCATCTAGCAATCGAGAAAACAGGACAATAGAGGTATTCGGGTTAAAGTCCAAGAAGTAACCCTCTAGATTTGAGGGAAATCTTTAAAAGGGCCCCTCAAGGGGGATGGTGGAATCTTCCGGGATGATTTGAGGGAAACAAGGAACTTGATTTGGGTGATGATCCAAATCACTTATATTCATACTTGTTTTCTTTATCTAATAAATTTTTTAAATGACAATCAAACAGGTACAATGATATTTCTTCACAGGATGCCAATGAATATCACTATTAGTAAATTTTGGGACATTATCGGGATTCTCACCCAAATGGCTTGATATGTTCAACATTCCCCCAATGCTTGGCTCTTTTGAAGTTTATTAATTTTTGTATTTGGGGGTTTTAATTTTTTTTTTTTTTTCCCCTTTAGACTATTTATTTTGTAAGTTTTTGGAACATTTTTTTTTGGGTTGTAATTGGTGTTTTTAGGATTGGCCACCCTTAGGGGCCCATAGTTGAAATTTTTGTGGACATTTTACCAAAAAGGGGAAAACAAGTATAAATAATTGTTTTAAGTAGGGTTTTGGGAGGGGGGAATTTTTTTTAAAATTTGCACCCAAACTTTTTTTGTAAGAGATTAAGGTTTCTTAAGATTTCATAGGACTCTTATAAATTTTTTAAAAAACCCAAATTTGGAATTGTGGCGAGTTTGTAACCTAGTGAATTGTGAGTTAAAATTAATTCCCTAAGTTGATTTCCTTTTCATCACTAGTGTGAAAATATCTGGGGTTTTGATTAGGTTGGTTCTTATTGTTTTGATTTTGCCATCATTTGTAAACCCAAATTCCATTCATATTATGTTATTAAATTGTTGGTTTTTATATCATTAAATTGCCTTCAATTTGCCCTATATTATTTGCGTGGGTTTTGATTGTGTTGAGGAGGGGTTCACGGGGGGTTTTTTTTTTTTTTATGTGTTTTTGGTTGGGATTTCATTAAATGTTGAGTTTTAAATTCTTGATTCATTTGAGAAAAAGTCATCATGTGGTTTTTTAAACTTCATTGATTTTTTATAAATCAGATCATCTTTTAAAATTTTTGGGTTTATGCCCAAATTTTTTCCAATTTGAATTAGTTTTGATCTTATGATTGGGTTGTTTAATTTGGTTTTTTTGAATATGCTTAGAGCCCCCTTTTAAGCTATCATCTTTTGGTATCAAAGCTTGTGGTTTTTTGAGAAGGGGGGTTTTTTGATTTTGAATTTGGAAATTAATTTATTTGTATGTGTTATTGGTTAGGATTTTATTGGATGTTAAGTTAAGTTTTTGATTCATTTGAGAAATATCATCATTGTGGTTTTTAAACTTCATTGGGGTTTTTATTTAAAACGGAAACTTCCCTTTAAATTTTAGGGTTCACGTCCCAAATTTTTTCCCAAATTTTAACAGATTTTTGATCTTAAAGATTGGAGTTTGGGTCAAATTTGGGTTTTTTTGCATATGCTTAGAGCCCCTTTTAAGGGATTTCAATTTCACTTTGGTTCCTGAAAGAACTAAAACAAGCTTATCGGATTTTGAATCCGTTTGCATTCACTTTTTTAAAATTATCCAAACGATCCTTTCATAATCGATTGTTTGGGGTTAACACTTAAAGCTAAGGTTCTTGTCTCGTCTATAGACAATGGTTGCACTTTCCATCGTTCTTTATAAAACCATAGGTTGTGGGGATTATCAAATCTAGATTGTCGGGTTTCATCATGGATTAATGGGGTTCGTATCAATTTGGTATCAGAGCACAATCGGGTTTCTTGGATGCCTTTTCTTATTGTTGCAATTTTTTGTTCTTTAAAACAGGGTTTGGGGTTTAAAAAAAAACAAATTTTTAAAATTTTTTTTTTTTTTTGTCTGCAATTAGATTTCAATTTGATTGTTGTTAAATGATTGAAAGGAATCTTACAAAAAATTCCTTTGTCGAGAATAAAAAAAAATTGTTTTATAAAAAAGGAGAAGATTTAAAAAGAAAAAGGAAATGCTATCAATTGGGCTATATTGATTTTGAAAATTTGGGGATTGAGTGAAGGTTGTGTTACATTTTTTATTTAAATTTTGTGGTGATCTTTGTTTAAAAATTTTTTGCTTTCGTTGAATCTTGTCAAATGTGTTTTCAAACTACTGGGTTTTGGAAGTTGGGTATTTCTATAGGAACAACTCCGATTAGATTGTTTTTTCCAAAAAAACGGGAAAAGAGGATTTTTTTTTTTTTTGTAGGTAAGGTTTTGGGGAGAAAAAATAAGCAATTTGAGGGGAAACATGTGAGGGAAGTGAGTTTATGAGATTTTATTTATTACTCCTAACATTGTCTTGTGCAGCACTATATTGAACAAAAATGTGATGGGGGGGAATCGACACGAAATTGATATTTGGGAAAATTTAAAAAAAATAAGATGAGAAGACTGTTTAGAGTGGAAAAAGGATCAAAATTTTCCCGAGCAAATGGAGCAAAAATTTTTAGCAGTCGGATTGCTTCTACAGGGCGTTTGGGAGAGATAAAATACCAAGAAGGGGGTTTTAAAAATGCGCATGGAGGAAAAATTGAATGGGCTAGAGAACTTTTGTAGATGAATCTAATCAAGATTATTTGTGGGTTAATAAAAGGAATACAAGGAAATTAGGGAGCTAGGAATGAGGAAGATAATAACCTGGGAAACAAAAAAGATAAAAATTTCCTTTTTTTTAAAGGGAATGAATGACCTTGAGGTGTATCTAAGGTGGGAGAAGAAGGTGGAGTTTGATTTTTAAGTGCCACAATTATTCTGGGGCCCAAAAAAGGAAAAACTTGCTGCGTTTTGAATTTTCTGATTAAAAAAATTGTTTAGTGGGATCATTTTTTATTAAATAGGAAAAGGGAAATTAGGGGAGATGAAGAGGACCCCCCTGGGGGGAAGTGGTTTGTACCTATATACTACTATAGAGAATTGTATAACAAATTACAAACCTTTAAGCAAGGCAATAGTGTGTGGGGGAAAACATCAAAAAGGGTGGAGGTTTAAAAATTAGGGCTAATATTGAGGAGGCCCCCCCCCCCCCAAAAAGGGGGACTATGGCTGGGTTCTTAGCTAGTCGAAAAAGAGATTAAAATGATGTGCAAAACCTTAGGTATGTAAAACTAAGAACCTAGCGATCGCAATTGAAATCGGAATTCCCACGAATCATCTTGAACAAGTTGTAATTCGTAACTTGACCCCAACAAACCCCTGTTGATTAAAACCCTAAGCTATCAATGTTTTTCCCCAAAGTTTTTTTTATGTTGAAAAAATTTTGGTAGGGGTTCTTTCTTTAAAGGGAACAAGAGAGAGTTTTCCTTGAAAAGATATGTTTTCAATAATATGATAATTGTTTTTTTTTTATTTCCCCTATTGCTATGATATATATTGTTATCACATGAAAAAAGGGAATAACCTAAGTTTCCAAACATAGAAAAAAACCCCCCCAAACTTATCTTCTAAAAGGGCCCCAAAATCTTAAAACCTAAATTATAAACACAAACAAAACAAAAAAAGCAAGTCATAACAAATAAAACCGAGAGTGCATCCCCCTTTTTTGGTTTTTTTTCCCTTTCCCTTTCAAAAAAAAATTTTTTGTTCTATGACTTCTATATCCTTGCATCCCTCTATGGAAACGTAAATTTCAAGTTGATAAAGGTTGGTTCTCCTTTAGTGTAACTTAGTTCCTTTGCTTATAGGGGCCATGACTAGTCCTTGCAAATCTTCACTCATTCCCACTTAGCTCTCGCTTGGGTCATTGGGCCTTCCCAAAACCATGTAATGGGTTTTTGGGACTTTGGTTCAATTTCCCCTTTGATGTTAGTTTATCCTCATCATTCCCTCTTTTCCTTAAAAAAAATTTATCCTTGAATTTGCCGCATCATAAAGAGTAGATTAGAAACATTAAAAATTATGCTTACACTACCAAAGTGACTTGGCAAGTAAAACTTACAAGCGTTGTGATTAATGCACTCCCAAATACTTGGAAAGGTCCAAACTCCCCCACGATGCAATTTAGACTTTTGTTATTTTTCAAATCTTTCCTTTCTCAAAAAGCACCTAAAACCCAGTTTTCTGGATGAAATACGATCTTGACACGTCCTTTATTGGTTTGACGATCATAGTTTTCTTTTTCTTTCAATATTAGTCGGAACCCGAGCAGGGAATTCCCCAACAAAATTTTCCTTTTTCTTTCCCTCAAGATCAAGAAATTGTTAGTAGGTAAAGGCAAAAAACCAATGGGTCAAGGGATTAAAGCCGGGATACAACCCAAAAGGAGGGTTTTGATGTAGTGGAATGCATTGTCCTATTTTTTGAAAATTTTACATAAAAGGCCCAAACATGTTTCCATTGTTTTTAAAAAATTTTTGAATCATAGCACGCAAAAAAGGTTAAAAAAAGTCCTATTGACCACTTTAGTTTTGACCATCATTTTAAGGGGGTAAAAAGTAGAAAATAACAATTTTAGTGCCTAACCTATTCCATAGAGTATGCCAAAAAAAAGGCTTTTAAAAAATTTTTCATCTTTATTTACTCCAATGGATTTAGGCAAACCAGTAAAATGTACAATCTCTCTAAAAAACAAGTCGGCAATATACCATGCATCCCTCAGTTTTTGAACAAAGGGAATTTAAATTTAGTCATCTTACTAAACCTATCAACAACAACAAATATGTTATCTTTTTCACTTTGAGATCGTTTGTAACCCTAATATGAAATCTATAGAGATGTCAAATTCAAGGCTGATTAGGTAAGGTAATGGAAGATATTCTCTATAAGGCATCACTCTGGATTTTCCCTTTCTATATGCAAAGCATTTATCACATATATTTTGGGACATCAGTTTCAAACTTAGGCTAATTTAAAAAGTTCATGCAAAATGTCCAAAAATTTTTCTAACAACGAAAAAGTCCTATTAAACCACAACCCTGTTCTCCCCCACCAACGTTCACGTATTTTTGGGAATTTTTTTTTTACACATAATCTATCTTTTTTTAAATAATTCCCCCTCATGCTATAAAAGTCCACATATCCAGATTCAGAACAACGGCCTAAACTTAACTGAAATCCCCATCATTCTCATACAATTCTTTCAGGCCCTTCAAATCCAAGCAGTTTAGTTTTGTAAAAAAAAAGTCAAAAAAAGAATACCTTAAAGATAGTGCATTGGCCAACACATTTTTTTTCACTTGTTGTATTTTTTCACGTAGGGGAAAAAGGGTTTTGATGAAAATTAACCACTTGGGGTGACTTTTGTTTAACTTACCCTAAGTTTTTTTGGGACTTTAAGCTTAGGGTCTGAATTTAATGATGAACTCCCTTTGGCCCAAAAATAGGGGTTTTCCATGTTTGCAGGGTCCTTACTAATAAGCATACAAATTTCCCTTTTCATTTTTCTGGGTAATTTAAAGTAGCACCATTGGTTTCTCACTAAAGTATGTGATTGGTTTGGAATCCTGGGATCAATACACCACTAATACCTTTCTCGGAAGCATTGCTTTCAATCTCAAATAATTTCTCAAAATTAGGCAATACTAATAAAGATACGTTAGTTCACTTACCTTTTAGAGTTTAGAATGTCTGCTCATGTATTTTAGTCCCCCTTGGGAAAGTTGTCATTCTTCTTAACGGGGGTCATTAAAGTGGAGCAACTATGGAACTAAGTGCCTCTTTAAATCTCCTATAAAAATTTTGCAAAAGCCAGGGAAAGGGCTCCAAACCCTCATTTGCTTTTCTTTGGGGGTTGGCTACTTTTGGGGTCACCTTCACCTTCTCCTCATCCATAGTATCCCATCTGCACCTATAACAAAGTAAGAAAAACCACATTTTCCCCATTCAAAAAGTGCACTTCTTAAAATTAGCAAAAAAAACTAGTTTTCCATCAAAACTTTAAAACACCACAAACAAAATGCTGAACATGATCATTAATGCCCTGCTCTAAATTAGAAATGTCATCAAAGTAGACAACAACAAATTTTCCAATAAAATGTTGTAGAAAAAAAAATTTAAAATTCATTAGCCTCAAAAAAAAGTGTTTAGGTGCGTTTTTTAACCCAAAAGGGCCCCATTACCATCCATTCATAAAACTCACTTTTGGGTTTTTAAAAAGCAATTTTCCTTCATCCCCTCTTCCATTCGAATTTTAGTAATAACCATTCCTTAAATCATTTTTGGGAAAATAAAAAAAGCACCATGCAATTCATCGACATATCATCTAATTTGGAATAGGATGTCTAAACCTTAACATTATCTTGTTAATTCCCTCGAAAATTGACACTTATTTCCCAATTTTGTCCCTTTCCTTCTTAGGCCCAAGGGTGATAGGAACTGAACAAGGATTGAGGCTTTCCCTTACAAATCCTTTCTCCATAAAATTTCATTAAACTTGCCTCTAAATTTCCTTTCCCTCTTTTGGATTAGTTTTATAAGCCGGTCTGTTAGGAATAGATACATCTGAAAGGGAAATCAATCAAAATGTTTCGATACCCATAGTAGAGGTAACCCCCTTATGGTAGTTCTCCAAGAAACAAGTCTTTATAAATTTCCCGCAAAAGAGACATCACCATACTAGGGAATGAAGAGTTAATGTTGTATTAGTAAAATAAAAAAAAAATCCCCTTTTACATAAGTACAATTAGTTTTTTTCCCCACCAAAAAATTTCATTCTTAACCTCACTTTTTTTAGCAATTTTTTTCCCCCCTCTCATTGTTTCCCGACTCTTTTCCCCCAAAGGCTCACTAGTGTTTTTTCCCCCACTTTTTTCTCACCCTTCTTTCGCACACTCAAATGTTTCTCTCTAAATTCTTTTGCTTTCCTCACTTTTCCTTTTTAAGCTTCCCCCTGGTTTCTATGGAGTTAGAGCTACCTTTTTTGTTTTGAAAAAGGAAAAAAAAAATTGGTTTTTTTTTACCCATTGTACAAACACCTTCCTATTACCCGCCATGTTCGACCTTTGTAATAGGTGACTATCCTACATGGGAAAATACATCACACATCACCTAATCACGATAACTCCCTATGGAAAAAATAAAAAAGAACCTGCCCGGGCACCTTTTACTTCCCACATTTATTTAACCATTAAAAACTAATATAGATTAGGATGTTTCAAGCCTTCAATCGTATCTTATCAACCAATAAGGTGTTAGCAACGTTAATGCAACTATCACTATCAAAGATCAAGCTACATACCTTGTTTTGCATTGACACTTGGTATGGAAAATGTGTTCAAGTTGAACCCTTTCACCATCATCCTTCGTTGAGAACTAAGAACTTGTCTTGTAACATATAGTTGCCCTTTATGGGTCCCTCTAAGTTAACATCATCATACTCCTATGAGGGTGATGTATCATCCTCCTTAAAACTTTAAAACTCTCCACTTTTCCAATATCGTGAATTTATCATAGCGTTTTGATTTGGACATTGAGATGCAATATGTCTAAAACCCCCTTTATACCCGAAACATTTTTAAAATCATGGGTTCTGAAAATGGTTTTTGTGTTTGTTTTACCTTTAAAAGCAACGATTGGATTCTTAGTTTTTAAGTCCTCTTTAGACTTTGAATCTATAGGATTCTTCTTTAATTGAACTTCCATGAAGAGTTAGACATGCCTTTGACTTTGGTTTTCTTTTTACTTTAACTGTCTCTCTACTTTAATCGCCCCTTTTCAACAACTCTTCCCTATCCAAATAATGATATAAATCCACACATCAGCAATCTCCCTTTCAACCCATTATAAAATTAGCCATTTTTTGCCTCTTCATCCTCCCCCCACTTTGGCTCAAAATCATGGAAAAATTCCCTTTTTCTTTATATTTGTCCCCCCAAAATCTTGGACTTTGTGATAACCCTTTTGAAACTTTTTAAGCAAATCCTTATGATTTTGTTTGGTTTTTCCGTTTGCATAATGGCCCCTTTTTTTCTCTTCCCAATACAAATTAGGCTTCTCTTTTTCCTATGTCAATTATGTACTAGTTTGGTCCCACTAAAAACTATCATAATCAAAAAATTCAACTGTACCCAAATTTTAAACCTTTTTTCTACCTCAGTATAATTGTGGCACTCAAATAAATGATCCCCCTTTCTCTCCCACCCCCAAGAACAAATTGGATCATTTCTTCTCCTACTCCAAGTACAACTCTTCTTTTAATACTTCCAGATTATTTGTCAGGGCTTGGGGGTTTTCCTCTCTCCCTCCAATAATTATACTTCCTGAATCCATGAGGGGAAAAATTTTCTGGCACCGTCGAAAATTTTCAAAACCCGTTTTGGTTTTGTTTTTTCCAAATTACTAATATTTTACTTTTGTCTTTTATTCTAATAAATATTTGGGGAAAAATCTTACAAGTACAATGATAATTCCCCAAAGGGAAATCCCAATATGTCCTACAAACAGTTGATGGACACAGAACATTTTCAAGGTGCAATTAAAGCCCGTTTGCGATTTTTTTCCATTCCGAGGCATTGGTTCATGAAGACTTATGATATTTTGTACTTTGTAATTTTTTTATGAACTATTTTGGTTGTTTTTTGGGTTTTTTTGGGAAACTTTTATTTCCTTGTAATTTTCATTTGGATAACCACCTTAAAAGTGGCAAATTTTAATTTTGCCCCCCCCCCACTTTCTAACCCTAGGAGTGGCAAGTTTTAAATACTTGCTTAAGAGAGGGTTTGAGGAGGCAAAAATTTTTTTGGGGGGCATTTTTGAGATACACTTTCCGTGTGGAATTAGGGTTTCATCCTTAGTTAAAAACCTTTTATCAATTTCAACCCAAGAATTGAAATTGTGACAAGTGCAACAAAGGAGAATTGGAGTCATATTGATTCGTCTTTGTTGTAGTTCTTTTTCTTCTCTAGTGAGGGATATCTAGGGTAGATTTGAATCTTTTTTGGGAAATTTTTGGTGATTGAAATTTCGTGGATAATATCTTTTTAAGGTTGTTTGGGTTCTTTTGAGATTGAATTCCCTCTTTAGTGATTGGCGTGTTTTGGCGGGTTTGGGAAAGGGTTTTTGAGTTCACGGTTTTTGAGCTTGTTTTTTTCATTTTATTTCACGTGTAATTATCTTGTTCTTATTTTTGATTAGTGAAAATTGACCATTAGTGGAAGTTAATTGAATCTTTTGGACCATTGGATTGTGTCAAAGTTCCATTAGGGTCACGAAATTTTCCCTAGTCCATTGAAACGGTTTTGTATGGGGCCTTGAGACTTGTTTTTCTTGAGTCATTTGATTGTGCTTGAGAGTGGTTTTGAGAACATCATCTTTTGGTATCGAGCAATATCTTTTTTGGGAAATTTAAGATTGAACACACCATTGTTGTCGAATTGGTTTTAAAAGAATTTAAGTTTTATGCTAATGTTCATGAGTTTTGAAGTAGTTTAAATTTACATTTTTTAATTATCTTTCAAATTGGTTTTTTATGTGCTTAAAAATTTGGGTTTTTTGGGGACATCAATCCATTTCCTCACCCTCTTCTATCCTAACTCTTCCCCTCAAGGGGCTACTTACGCCTCGTTAATGTAGTTTTTACTAGACAATTCCCTACTCCGTTCCAATTTTTATCCATCCTCTCAGGATTTGTTTTTAAATTCACCCCCCAATATTCGCTTCATTTTCCCCCATCAACGAAATCAAACATCCCCACTTTTCCCTCCTCCATTCTCAACCCCCAGTTGGACCTTTTTCCTAAATATCTCTAAAGTCAAGAAAAGAGATTAGTAACACAAAAATTAAAATTTTTTCTCACAATTCACTCGTGTGTTGCTCTTAGTAGTAATGTCCACATAATTCACTCGTGTTTAGCTCATGGTAAAAAATGTTCTCTAACCGCCTTACAATTTTTTTGATTGAACTCGAATTGAAAAAAAAAATTTCCTTAAAAAAACCACTTTAAAAAAAAAACTATTGAAAATAACTATTAGTTCTAAGTCATGGGGAAGCAAGGATGCAATAACAAAATTTAAATTTATTGAAAAAAATCACTACCCAAAATTTGGAAACACAAAAGGGGCCCAAAAAATATCACAAATTGAAATAGGAAGGTTTTTTGAAATTGCACCAAGCATGTAATGGAATGCAATGTTTAAATTTGGTTTGCAATATGGGGAAAAAGGGAAATGATGTTAAGATAAGAATTGGGGAAAATGTATTATATCAATTGATTTTGTGATTTAAAAACAAGGTTTTTTTTTCTTTTGTCTTGTAACTTGGCAATTGAAAAAAGGGGTTTTCCCCCAAACCCAATTCAAAATTTCCCTTTTTATATATATATATATATATTAACTTTCCTAGAACAAAGAAAAGAATTAAAGATTGGATTTCCAATTTTTTAAAATAACAAATTTTTTTTGTTTTGGGCACCAATTGACTTTCTAAAACCAAATTTTTTAATTTTTTTTATACGAATTTCTAAAGGGATGAAAAAAAACTATGGAATGAAAAGAACAAAAAAAATTAACAAAAAGGGTAGATGTTACTTGATTTAAGAAGCTGAAACTTTTATACCAAATGATGCCCTTTAAAAACCCTAGGTATGGCAAACCTAGAACCCAGCAATTGTAAATTTTAAAAACGAAAAATTTCCCCTGAATTGTTTTTAAAAAATTTGTTTAAATTTATAAACTAGACCCTAACCACACCTGTTAATTGAAATCAAAGGGGGTCAATGATTTCCCCACGCATTTATGTTGAAGAAAACCGTGGAGTTCTTTCTCAAAGAACAAAAGAGAGCTTTTCCCTGAAAAAAAATGTTTTCAATAATATGATAATTGTGTTTTTTTGTTTCCACCTAAATTTTTCATGATATATATTGTTATCCCCCTTTCAAAAGGGAAAAAACCCAAGTTTCCAAACTAGCCAAAAAAAAACCACTTATCTTCTAGAAGGCCCCAAAACTTACAACTAAATTTTCTTAAAAACAAACCCCCAAAAAAATAAAAAAAAATCATTTTCCCAAATTTAAAAACCCAAAAAAAACTTCTCCCTTTTCGGTTCAATTTTCCTTTCTCAAAATTTAAATTTTTTCTATGATTCTATATCCCCTTTTTTTCCTCAAAGGAAACTGAATCAAGTTGATGAAGGTTAGTTCTCCTTTAGTGTAACTTGGTTCCTTTGCTTTTAGGTCCATGACTAGTTCCTTGCAAGGGTTCATCATCTGCTTAGCTCTCGCTCAAGTCATTAGGCCTCCAATTCCATGTAATGGTTTTGGCTTTGGTTTATTCCCCCTTTTATGCTAGTTGATCCTCATCACAAGGGAAATGGGGGAGTTATTGCATTATATTTGGGAAACCCG